>JAQGCQ010000367.1:0-15204 GCA_034699945.1 Chamobates pusillus
TCTCTCTCTCTCTCTCTCTCTCTCTCTCTCTCTCTCTCTCTCTCTCTCTCTCTCTCTCTCTCTCTCTCTCTCTCCTCCCTCTCCCAATAGAATGTAAGAAAGTGTAAAAGATGAGAGATATAGACTACAAGTTATTTTGTTGTCGATCGCAAAAGAGTGTAAAAAAGAATAAAATTGTCGTTTTATAATATGTAGAGTGAAATGAATGGCACTGAAGATGTGTTGAGCACAAGACTAACAAATAAATGTTCTCTTATTCTTCATTAAATGATGTGATCGACAAATGCTTCAACGCTTAAACATATCAATAATGTTTTCTTCAAATTTGAAGAAAACATCGAAAATAAATTCTTTTCGTCTGAGATCTCAAACAAAAAAGAGTCGAAGAAGTGATAGTTTGAGATAAGATTTTTTTAGTCAGAAAAGTACTAAAAATTGCATTTCTTAAGGATTTTTTTCTCAGAGGAATAAATAGCAAAAACAACGCATTTTAATGGTATACCAATCGTAACATTTAATAAAATTAATAAAAATAAATGTATTTAAAACTCGAATAAAATTTGAAAACATGACTCAAAATAATTTATAAACTTTACTCTTAATTAATGCATTTTAGATACGATTTGTTTCAATTATATTTGAGTTATTCATGAATTTGAAGTCTGGTTATCACTTCAATCCATTTTATATAAATTTTGCCCAATTTTTTTCATTTATAATAAAAAATATTACAAATCAGAGAAATTTAATGGAATTCCAGTATATCTCAGTATATCTCATGCTTTTTGAGAACGAATCTTATTTGACACTAAAAATAATCTAAAAATGATTATATGATTTGCGAGACAAGCGATTGATATATTTCTCTAAATAAATGGTTAATACTCTAAATAAGTCGACCATTCATTCAATCAGAATATTTGAAAACTTGAAATAAAACTTTAGAAGAGATTGTGATCAGAAATCACTAAATCAGGAGAGAGAGAGAGAGAGAGAGAGAGAGAGAGAGAGAGAGAGAGAGTTTTCAAAAAAATTGAATCAACATTTATATGAAAGGAGAATTAAAAACTAGAACTACGTGTTTGTATAATCTTCAATCTGATGACAGCGGGAGGTGTTGTGGCCACCAAAGGTCATGTATCAATATGATTTCCAAAGGAGGCACTGCCATATTGACTCTGGTATTCAACTTCTACTGTTAAGAGAATATTGAACAGAATAACGAATAGTTGTCTAAAATTGGTTATTGTATTGTATTCTCAAATGTATATTGAATTGAGTGACAAAAGTACTGATCAATACTTTTGTAATAATAATAATAATAATAACTTAAAACATAAATTTGATTGAAATTTGAATTGAGTTCTTTGCAATACAGTTGTGTTAAACACATGAGACAAATAAAAACTGTTAAGCACTGGTAGCAAATGGTATGGCATATCAGAGACCAAAAAATAAGCTCACGGTATGACACAATTGAAGGGTAAAAATATTATTGACAACTAAAATAAGTAAAGTGTTGTCTGTATTAAACATTTAAAACATACATTTATATCAGACTATAGAAAGCCTTTTGATGTCAAAAATGTTTTATCTCTTCAAATATTGGAGAGAATAAAAATATCTATATTTTCCACCAAAAAAAATGAGGAACTGGTAATGCATTCAAAAATTGTTTGATATTTTTTTCTCAGCAAAATATTATACATATCAGGAAAAGTATAAATTCTTTGGAAATTATTTTTTAGTACTTTTATTCCCTTATAAACTGACTGTCAGTCTATCAGAAAACACGATAAGAGTAATGCTGTGCTAAAGTATGAACAAAACTGAGCAAAACTGATGGCATAGAAAATCAGGTAATCCACAAATACCAATATTATTGAAAGGCTCTCCACATCGCTCTGAACCTCAAACCTTAAGAGTATTCTTTTAGATCTAATAATATATGAAATGGTATATTGAGTGGAGTCATAGCTATAGTGGAGTCATAGCTATTGTCGAGTCATATATCACAATATGTGGCCAAACAATCGATCATCACTTTTGCTATAAAATCTTATATATATCTTCACTTTTATATACTGTGCTGTAGTTCTGGTGTTTGGCTATTATATAATAGTCTTACAGATTTAGCATAAGTCAAATGGGGTTCGGGTCGAGTTAGTAATTGAATTGAATGGGATGACAGACACCACCTGCCGTCAAACAGGCGAACACAGCTTTTGCAGAGCTTTTAACGCATTCATGATTGGGAAACAGTGGTACAGATAGACCATAGTGTAAGCCCTACTCATTCTCTATTATGTGTGCGTATTATTCAACTCAAACTATTGCTAATATTGGCCATCATTTATCGATTTTTGCAGTATATGTGCGTCAATACAACTACTTTTCTCACTCAACGCTATCATCTCTATTCTACATACAAATAACTCTCATTATTATTATTATTACTTTAAAGTAAATTCAAAAATATATTAGAAACACAATCAGAGGCACAATAGGGAGAGAGTGAGGCAGAGATGCAAAATATTATCGGTAACTCTGTTCACAAAAAAAAGACTAAATCATTACATAGTGTACCGCAAAATATGAAAGAACATTATTCACAATGTATTACAATAGATGAAGACTAAGATTCTCTCTCTCTCTCTCTCTCTCTCTCTCTCTCTCTCTCTCTCTCTCTCTCTCTCTTCATTTTGTTCTTTATATTAGCATTTTTTTTGCTTCAATTTTGAATTTGTTTTTAGAGTCGCTTTTATTACGTCTGACTCAACATTGAATGCATGACTCGTTTGAAACAAAACAATATCTAAATATTTAAGCCTTCAATACAACAATATTTGAAACTATTCTCAATATTTCTGGTTTTGATCTCTCGATAATCTTTCTCTGTTTTGGAAAAAATTAAAGTCTCCTCTAATGCCTAAGCACTGGATAGGGCTGTAAGAGTAAAAAGAGAGTTGAAGAGTAGAGAGGGTTATAGATATATTGAATAGATATAGAGATATATAGAGAGGTGATGGTGCGCTGCGAGAGAGCACAGAGAGTGATGTGTGCGACAAAGGGAGAGCGATTGGAGAGCTGTTTAGTGGATGTGCTCTCATATGAGAATTAGTTGGTTTTTCTCATCGTCAGAGTTAGTGTTCAATATATGCAGACGACATGTCAGGCATTGCCACCGATCGAGAGTGCATACAATCAGTGAAGTTGGAGCTGACGTTTAGGCACTCAAAACTTAGAAGCAATGCCTAACTTTGCCATTGAGTTGTGCCGAACGCGTGTACACAATATAGCGATACACATAGCGATGGCTTAGTGTTCGAAAGGCTGTGCGATCGATAATTTTGAGCAGTTGTAATGGAGTATCAGAATAAATTATTTTCAATATGTGTAAAGCAAAAAGGGTGAAACAGTATTTGCCAATTGGATCAAACCGATTATTCAGAATCAGGGGGTGTTAGCCATACACTCTGCGCCACTACTATCCAAAAATTAACTTTATTTCTAATGTTAAACATTGTAATCAAATGATGAGACAAAACAATAGTAAATGTTAGACAAAAATCTAAAGCAAAGGCTCTTCTTCTCAACAAAATAAGATTTGATGAACAAAAAACATTGCACTGCCATCCGTACCATCCATACTATCCATACTATCCATACCATGCAATTCAATCATTTGGGAAAAAACAACTTTACGGGCGCTTTACTACTGATTTATACATTTTTTTTCTCTAATCTATTATTAACTAAATATCTATACATTTATTTAATACTAAATGTATTTCTTTTTTTGAGAAAAATTTTTCAATTAATTGAAGTGACGGACAAAAACAAACAATGATTTTGTCATAAAATAGTGTCACAAATAAATACCAAAAGCGATGCCGGAGTCAAAGTCAAGAGAGTAAGGGTAGAGTATGGGTAGAGTATGGGTAGAGGCCAACGAGACAACTGTTCGCTACTCATTCAGATATTATATGCCATTAAAAGTGAATAATATTATATAATATGATATAATATTATCAGAGAATTCAAGCATAGAATATCATGTCTATGGTTTGATAGCGGAGTGCTGTGAGCTGTCTGTGTGATGCCTGTGCTCTGGTAGGGCATAGTATTGGCTTGTTAAAGCGCTCAATTCATCAATGTCAAAGGTGTTGCGCACCTATCTATTGTTATTGTCGTTTTTTGATATTCAATGATGTTTTCTCTCGCAGTGGTTCATACCTGAGGTTTGGGCTCATAAACAACAGCACACAACACACACAACTGCATCAAACCATGAATGAATACACCTTTAAATGTAGGTGTTGTCTTACCTGTGCTGCCCAACACTCCTTTATATCAGACAATAATTCCTTTTACTTTAATTTATATAAAAATAGAGGAAAAATTTATGAATGCATTTATGGATGCATTTATGGCTGCGCTTTAATATTAACCGTATATATAGTGAATATGTTTGCAAACACTAAATGCCATACAATTTATTCTGTTCTGCCGTCTATTTTAAGAGAGAAATGCTCTTTCGATAAATAGTTTGCATCAATTCGTTTTCCCCATTCAATTGTGTTTCGGCCCCCCATTCATCGACACTCCCTTTTCTCTCATAATTACAGAGACTTAACGACAGCAAAGAAGAGAAAAAATGAGTATTTTATTCCACGAGAGAGAGAGAGAGAGAGAGAGAGAGAGAGAGAGAGAGAGAGAGAGAGAGAGAGCCATAAACTTGAGGGTCTATTGTTTAATAAATTCTATTGAATGCATCGATTGACTAAAATATATATTAGGAGTTATCTCTTAAAACTCTAAACAAAACTGTGAGCCGAACATCAAAGCAAAGAAAGAGAGCACAGCATATAAGAAATTGTTTGGAAGGAAGAATTTTAGTGTCGACTATTTGTCAGTATATTTCCTTTTTTCTGTGAAATTTTGCTTTACTTTATTCCGCATTATTTGGTTGCCATAAAAAATCAATTGTAAACTTATATCGCATTACATATGATATTGAGTTTATATCTGTATTCATGAGATTCTTTACCGAAGAGTTTGTCGAAGAAAACGTTTTTTCACTCACTCTTCGCATTCACACAACTCTCTCTCCATCGCTCTCTCCCCTCACTCTCCACATTCTGTCCACAAAACAGATTTTCAATTCAGAGCGAGTCAGCCCTGAATTGCGTGCGGCTTCACTGCAACACTTTTTTCAGTAAACAAACATCGAATACATTTTATGCAAATGTTTAGATAAGAGAGGAAGTTGTGGTCTAAGAGGAGAGACTGACTGCCAATCCGTGTGATCATCCAATTGAATATTGGCAACAAATAAGTGGTGAACTCTAAGAAGAGATACCGGGTCTGAGAAAACAGACGGAGCGTTGGCTGCGATGCCAAACAATATTACCTCTTCTGACAGATTAGGAAAACTTTGGTTCAAATAAGTTATTAAAAGTTTGAAAACGACTGAATAATTGAGTGTAAAAAACAAATTTCATTCCAAAAATGCCTTTTTTAGGCACAGAATAAATGAAATTAAAAATACATCAAAAAACGAAAAGAAAGAAAGCATTTCACACAAAGATTACTAAAATGAATGTCAAAAATTTTTGAATATTTTGAGAGATATGTTGTTTGTTTGGGAGTAAAGTTGTGGCAAATGAGTGATCAGTTCTCTCAACAATAAAATTTTGAGATCAAAATAGTGTTTATGTAAACCTCCGAACCAGAGGTTGACTGTCATTGAGTTTATGATAGTATTGGTGTATTCCCAGCACTAATTTGTTGCCTAAAAAAGTGAATATAAAAAGACAATCCATCATAAGATAGAATTATGTGAACGAAAGACGAGAATATTAAGCGCTGGTGTGCTTCAAAACGCGCCAAAATTAACTTGTCATGTTATTCTACATTAGCAACAATCAACTCTAAATTAAAATATTAGCACAGGAGAGGGAAAGGGAGACAGCAATAGAGAGATTGAGAGAGGGAGCGAAGGAGAGGCTTTTGAAACACTTTTGAGTCTAAGAATATTGTATATTCTGTGAACTCTCGTCAGAGGAATATTGTATTATTTGCACAGACATTGCATAAAGACATAAACACAAAAAAGCGATGCAAAGTTGGAGGCAAATAAGGGTTGGCTTCTACTCAAGGCTTCACTATTGGGATGCCTTCCTAATAGTGAATATTCTGAGCTTAGGTTCGAGTAATTTAATAGTGCGATGATTTATGTAAGGCTATACTTAGCGATCAAAGATGTGGCGAATATCTCTTTTATTGGAACGGATGTGCACTAAGACAGCGCACAGAATAAGAAAAATAGGATATATTCCATAAATAAATTGAAATTATTTAAAGATTGAATTCACAGAAAATGGCAGAAAATCAGAATAATATTCTTTAATTTGAATCATAGAGTAATCTTATCTGGAAAATAGGATTACAGTTTCTGAATAATAATAAATTTTGCATCCAGAGTATTTAATATATTTAGCTTACTATCGTATATATTATTGTATCCTGGCAATTTCCAATGAATAAAAGAGTCAGCAATTTTTTCCAATCAAATGAATTGCCATAAATTCTGAGTTAATTTATTTCATATAAATTCAACAAATAATGAGTGAAATCATTCAAAAATTAATGGTTTTATTATTTAAAGGATAGTATATCCGTTCAATCAGGACGTCCGAACTCAAGGCAATGGGAGTGGTTGTCGATATTGAACCTGAATTGGGACTGACTTTTATTAGAAAAGTTTCTTTTTGGATAAATTGAGGCAAAATAGTGAGGTTGTGCTGAGGCAATACACAACTGGTTAACTGTCGGTTTTAAGTTATTTAATGAAATATGCGGCCAATAATACCCGGTATCTAATTATTAGACGAATATTTTACTAATGAATTATTTATAAAACCAGAGAAAAGTAAACCTAATGTTTAAAAATATTTTTCAAATAAATTAATGTTTGAGTAATTTGTTTAACGACTAATCGAATAAAAAGAGTTTATTTTCAAAAGTGAAGCGCAAGACATGAATGAAGTGAATTGACATTAAAATCTCAAATCATAAACAAAATCACATTTAGATTTGATTATTCTTTTATCTACTTTTTTGTGTTCACAAAAAAATACCGAATTTATTCTCAAGTATTGTTTTCGGCGCTCAACCGAATATTTTTGATAAAATAGAGTTCAGGTCTGGTATAGCAATGGTCTGGTATACCAATTGTCTGGTATGGTATGGCAATGGTCTGGTATAACAATAGGTCTAATATTTGTTGATTTTGAAACTAACAATAAATTAGATTTAAGCACTTTTTGCTCCTTTGCTTCAGACATATACCAAGAATACATAGGAATACATAGGAATATGTAGTGAAAGCAAATTGTTTGCTCGGCTAATAAATGGGCTTTAATAGAGCTATTTGGGTGTAATGGCGACCAGTGCTGACCAAATTGACCAAATTGATGCATTATATTTCTAATATATCTTAATTTATTATTATTATGGATTTCACAATACATACGAATCCAGTTATTCTCTTCTTATAACTAATAAAAACGTTTCGAGCGATGGACTACTGATTACTAATAATAAAATAAACTATAGTATAGCCCAACCACTACTCTATTCTGTTCTCAATTCTCTTTACTGTTTTAGTTTTGGTTTGAGTTCACTCTCTTTTTTGGTCGTTTGATAGCAAATATATTTATGAAAGAAAACAATAATAATATAAAGAATATATAGAATATATGCATATATTCTAATACTATCCCATTGTTTGACATATATTGAGAATTATTAGTTTAAATATTTTAGATTCTCCTAGATTACTATTTACTATTATTATTATTATTTTCTATTTCTCCATAAAAATGGTTGACTATGTTTTAGTGTAACTTTTATGCAGATATAAGACATAAAATAAAATAAAATATAAAACAATATATTGAATATATATGAGTATATATATGAGCATTACATACGGCAGGGGTTCGCCTCAGCGCTAACTAATGCAAAATCGAGTCATCCGTACTCTTGTTATTGATATAAGAGATAGAGTTGTGAATAGTTTTGAAATATAAGTAAATGTGAAGATTACTGGCGTTGAAACAAAACCGAACAGATATCCCAAAACCCAATACCACTCCATAACAGAAAAGTCTCTCCCCTTTTATGCACTGATATTGAAAATTCTTAAGAAGAAGTTTAACACTAAATCAGTTAGAGATTGGATTTAGAGGCTGTGTTAGCGATGTTGTGCTGAGCAAAATAAGGATAAAACATAAGCCATGCAAATAGAAATGAATGCATAACGAAGTAGTGATTGTTCTGATGGCTCTCCACTGATGAGCGCTCTGTCAAAATAGAGTGTGAAAAATGCTAACAAACAGTCGACCCCTTTATATCCAATAGAGTGGAGGGTATGGCAGAGGGCTATAAAAATTAAAAAATCATGAACTCTCAGACAATCTAATATCAGACTATGGATCGCTTCTCTTTCTCTCGATGGCAGTGGCGGAGAATCTGTGGTGCGCTTATTCTATGCCACTCTTAACATTTTTTGTGTGTCTGTGCTCTGCACTGCACTATGCACTGCACTGCACTGCACTGGATGAGAATCGTTGTGAGCGCTCCAACACAATAACGCAAATCAAGACAAAGTATTAGAGATGAATCACTTATAGTAATGAATGTAATAATGCGAATGTAACCGAAATGCACCAGAAATGGCAACACTCGATAAAAACACAGCCTCTCTCTCTCTCTCTCTCTCTCTCTCCCCTTTGTTTGGTTCAAATGTTCCTCTTATCAGATGTTAATCCTTTCGTATAAATATATATGGAATACACAAAAAATATATAAAACATTAAAAGAGCAAAAACTGGTGAACAGTGCAGTGAATGTAATCACAATTCAAATGGATATTACTTTTGGGAAGAAAAGAGATTCAATTCATTGTTATTTTGTGTGTTATTCACAAAATAGCAAAAAAGCAATTGATTTCTAATGATTTTCCTCTGTTTTGCTCTCTTTTTATATTTACACAAATAGTTTAAAAATTATATAATTATATAATTAAATAATTCAAAGGAATAAACAAAAGTTTTATTGGAATTAAAGCCTGAGTTCAGTGCCATTCAGTGTCTGTCTGAGCACTAAATAGATTGAGGTCTGAACAGCACAAGAAAAACAAGACATTTATTTGATCCGTACCTACAAATATGAGATGGGAACGGAGTTGTGGGTCGTAACTGATGAGCACAGACTGAATCCCAAAGGGATGGTATACTCGCACTGTTTGCGACTCTATTTCTATGTTCTGTTCACTACATCAGTGTTTTGAGTCCTGAGTTTTGGAAATAAAACAATAATTAGAAATATATGCATACAATTCATGACATCCTCTGCCTGTGCGCTACGATTGGAGCAGAACTACCATAAGTCTAATATTAATCATCATTAGGACAGAGAGCGAGTGGAGTAACAAAACATATTATATTATGAAAACATTTGCTCAACCAATACATTGTACGTCCATCTGATGTACAGATGATTCCCTTCAATAACTTCTCTAATTATTTACTGAAAAACTTGACTCTTTGCAGAAGAGCACAACCTCTTTGCACAACCTCTAGTGGTGTTTCACATTTGCACTAAAATGATAATTTATATCTATTAATGCATTGAATTAATCAACAATTACCAAGGTGGAGCACAACATCAAATTGCAATAAAGTTCGCAGATATTAATGGAAATTATAATTTTCAATCTCTGAGGAAAAGTATGAATATTTTTATACGATTTAAGTCAAAAATTTGTATTTAGAAAAAAAATGATAATTATTTAAATTGATATCATATTAAGAATTTCAATCGAAAGCTATTTTATGTTGACTTTTAATATAAACTTTAACCTAAAATCAGAATTATATCTCAAATGAATTACTAAAATATTCAACTAATGTTTTCAATAAATTGATACTAGTTAAATTCAAAATGATTCTAATTTTGTTCTTTTACAAAAAAAAATTGGGGCGGAATATAATTACAATTGAAGTCAATAGTAATCAATTTGATACCAAGTTATTAGTCTCTGTTTTGTAAGAAAATACAAAAATAATTCTTATTTATGCCTAAAAGAGGCTTAAAAATACATAATTGAGGCGAAAACCAAAAAAAGTGAAACTTGTTTTTGAATTTGAATTCATTAAAAAACATGATTCACAGAATCAATAGGCAATTGAAGTTAGGAATGCCTTCCCATTATGTCATGTTCAATTAATCTACGGCTTATTCATTAAAGCGGTCTCAAAATTGAAAAATTGAAATCTTATAAAATTTTTCACAACAAAATTCATAACTAAACACAATATAAGACATCTTTTTTGTTGTTTTTTACCCCAAAACCCGACTTTGAATTTTTGATGATTAATAAAGAATTTGAAGAATAATTTTATGTTAATTCAATTTAAATATTTGTTAACAAATTACAGACAAACAAAAAGTATTTAAATAAATAATTGCGATCAAGAATTTTGAGATAATCTTAATTATAGAGTAGTTGTGAGTTATTTTTTAAAGCATTAATTAATTAAAATCAATTAATTATGTGGGAGTTATTTGTGAGGACTAACCTTTAATAAACGTTTGCATTAATAATCAGCTGAAGTGACCGTCGAATAAAATTATCGAATAAACACCGGTTTTAATACATTATTAGAAACTATTTCTAACAATAATTCTCTGATAAAAATTGTGTCTTCAATAGAATGAACAGTAATTTTCAACTAATGATTGGAGAAAAACATTGAGATAATCAGCATTTGTTACATACAGTAACTAATAGTCTAATTATAAGCTTTATATTACGTATATATGACTTTTATAGATATATATTATTGAGAGTCATATATGCAATAATATCAGCAATTAATTATTTAAAATGTTGCCAGATCAATAAAAGACAATTTTCCAATTGATAATTACTATTTTATTTTAAATTTGAGGAATATTTTCACGAATGAAATAATAATTGTCAGCATTTTTTACTGTGTTTTTGTGTTCGCCTCTCATATATTCGTGTCATTTATTTACTGATGAGAAGAAATGTTTGCAATTTTCATGATTTTCAAAATAAAAAACTTTTCTATTAATTTAATTAGTTTTTTGAATTATCTGTATATTAATGTATAACTCATTGATCTTTTCATATGAAATGACTGTTTCACTAATATATGAACGGGTAATATATAGAGAGTTGATTTGAAAGGATAATAAAATACTGATTATCAGCGGAAAAATCAATTCATTTCGGTTCAGAATTATAATGAAAATTGATTTTCTTAATTAGATTTCGTTAAACTTCCAATTTTTCTTCAGAAAATAAATTATTTATCTCTGTTTTAATGACAGTGTTTTTTGAAGTTTCAACTAATTCGAGAGCACAGCACACAAAAAAATACATCCAATTCCCTCTATAATGAAAACTATTTTATCTTTGATTATATTCTTTCCCTTAAAATCACTTTTGATTATTCGCTTCTAATATATAACGGATTCTTCTCTTCTTTTTTTGATGGATTCTCTTCGCAAAGAAGTTTGACTTAAAATCAATTCAATTCTTCTCCCCTTTCCTTCTCTTCATAACTAA
Source organism: Chamobates pusillus (assembly GCA_034699945.1). Taxonomy (NCBI): domain Eukaryota; kingdom Metazoa; phylum Arthropoda; class Arachnida; order Sarcoptiformes; family Chamobatidae; genus Chamobates; species Chamobates pusillus. The sequence continues at coordinate 11,666 of JAQGCQ010000367.1, forward strand.
ATTCATTATCAATTTCATGAAAAGTTAACTCTAATGTCGAAAAAATTGTGTGTATTTTCTTTACATTTTAATAATTGGTATCTGTTTTTGATCGATCGCTAAAAATGTTGAGAAAACGTAAACTAATTAAAAGTGAAAACTAAAGAAAATACTTCTTTATATTTATATAAATAGCATTTCGTTATCAAATATATGAGTTTTGCAGACAATTAGACGTTTTTCTTAAATTTTTCTTTTATTGAATCTTCTAATGGAATGCTTTGCTCTTCTGTTTGGGGGATAACAGGCCATCGAAGGCCAATCGAGGGCACAGACTATCTTTAGGTCTTTTAACAGTAATTGCTTCAAGATAATTTATAGTCAACTTAATAGAAAATGTATCCAAACTACTCATAGAGAGAGAGAGAGAGAGAGAGAGAGAGAGAGAGAGAGAGAGAGAGAGAGAGAGAGAGAGAGAGAGAGAGAGCCAAACTGGTCAAAGCAACAAAGATGACCAAGAGCGACAACAATATTACGTAAGAAGGAAAAGTGATTGACTTTTACTACAAGATAATTGATTTGATTGTTATTGTTTCCAGTTAACTTAACCCATTTAATTGACCAAGACAGTTATAAGCAACTCAAGTTATGTCTATCCAGTTGTGGCTAAACAGACAAGAATCAATTGATATTTGTGTTGTTTGAGCTTGATGATGGCTGTTGTTTTTAAAATCAATAGCCGATACACAAACACGAGTAATGTTGAAGTGAACTGAAAATCGATGAACAGTTGCGTACATCAGCTGAAGATATAAAACGTTAATTGCTTATTGGCACTACACATTGGCACTACACATTGGCACTACACATTTGGCAATACACATCGTCTACACATCGGTACTACACATCGGCACTGCAGTCATCCGTGCAATGAAAAAATACAAGCAATCAATTTATTGCTTTCAATAGCAAAGTTCAATAAAACTGTCGCGAGTTTGTGGTCCGACTGTATATATGCCGAACCGATTGCTGTATATATTCGTCAATAAAATGATTGTTTGTCTGTGGAGTGCAGAGAACCGCCGATATATTAAAATAGTGTATATATCGCTCCAATTGTGTATACCATTAATGATTGTAATTATTATTAGCCCCATATATAACATATACAACATATGGCCAATAGTTTGCACATATATTATATCTATTATTCTCTATTAGTACCGATGGACTCAGCTTTAGCTCTAACTTTGCTTTTCAAACAGAAAAAAAGTTGGGCTCACTTTTGAGCAAATCATATAAACTAATACTAAATTGTCGTTTAGTAAGAGTTGTGCATAAAATACAATTCAATAATATAATTGAAATAAACATTAAGTTTTTGTTTTAATTAAATTCTTTTGCATTTGAATCGAAAGAATACTCAATAGAAATACTATTAGTTTTTTATTGCTCACAAAAATTTCAATTTTCTAATTAATGTTTTGGAAATTTATTTCATTATAAAAATAAATATAACTTTATTTTGATTACAATAGAGAGTGAAAATCGATCCCTAAATCGATATGTTGTTAGACATTAAATTAAGTTTGATATCCATTATATTCATCAATCTATTGATGAGTTTGAACTGATGTCAACTTTTTTATACGATTAGTTGGTATAAAAAGAGAGACCAATCAGTTTGTGAGTTAAGTCATCTTAACATTAGCCATGAGTTGGGAGCACTTTATTTATATGTTGGGCTCACAATAAAAGCGATTCTTCAGACAAAAAGTGAATATCACACAAAACACTCAGCAATAAGACAGACATTAATAATATTTATAAGTCTGGAAGAGAGGAATCCTAATATCATATCATAAGATAAAGAAATTCTTCCAAACTATAGATTATTATTATTCACTATTTATTCAATGATAGCACAGAATGAGAAAAAATCTATTAAATTAAATGAAGAAATGAATGCAAAATATTAAGAGTAATTACATTTTACGACTTATACAAACTTTGCTCTCTATCTCTCTCTCTCTCTCTCTCTCTCTCTCTCTCTCTCTCTCTCTCTCTTTCTCTTTCTCTCGACATAAAACATAACGATTGCTAAAAAACTTAAAAATTATGATTTATAAAAAGTAATTCAAATAAATTCTATTTTATTTCCAATGTATTTATTGTTACAAAATATCAAATATTGTGTTAAAACTATTTTCACTGTTTTTAATGTCAATTGAATTATTGTAATGTTAGACAAAATCTAAATTCTCTTTTTCAGAATCCTTTGAATTTTCTATTATTTCATTTAATTTTTGAGAATAAATATAAATTATCTTGCTTTTCTTTATAATAGTCTTTGCATTAAAATTTCTTTTCAAATAATAAAAAGATGATCTTGGTTTTTCTGATCAAATAATTGGTATGACATTCAATGTCAGCACAGACTTCAAAAAATTACTTTACTTGCAATCTATTTGACAAAACAATTCTGTGCTCAAAATTGTTTGAATAGTTATTTCTATTGATTAATATTATTAAATATTCGACTGAAGCAGAAAATCCATAAGAAATTTCATTTTGTCGACTAAACTGGAAAAATGTCTCCACTCATATTGGAAACGCTTATTAATTTTTAGTCATTGAAATTGAAAGCACATACAAAAAGATATATCAATTTGACTGTTAATCCAGAAAAGAGAATCTCATTTTAAAACAATTTTTTGACGTAAAAGAAAACTTTCGATTCATTAGTTGTCAATCAGAGAATGCAATTCTAATGCAAAATATTATATAATTTGCAACACATTTCTAACAATAAGATGTCACAAAAATTTCGTTTCTTATCATTTCAGTTGAAATCAATAATGAATTTCCAAAAAACTTAAGCAAAAAATTATTTAAGAGATTTGACATTCAGAACGACTCTAAACACTAGTACTACAGTTAAGCGCTGGAATAGCTGTTAGGAGAGGGAGAGGGAGGGAGAGAAAGAGAGAGAGAGAAGGAGGGAGGGAGAGAGAGAGAGAGAGAGAGAGATGTCGGCAAAAATAAGAAATAAGTGGTAAAGAAAAATATTTATGCGTCGAATGAAAACGAAGAGAGAAGTACTTCGATTCTATTAAATAGTATATAAAAAATCATTTCTACTTCTCTTAAGCATAGATTCAATGCTTTGCTTAAGACTTGCCTTTAAATTAAGAGAAGAGGGAAATACAGTCATTGACGACAAAAGAGAATAAAAGACTCAAAGAGTTGAGAGAGGGAGGAGAGGGAGAAGGAGAGATAGAGAGAGAGAGAGAGAGAGAAAAGGAGATGGAGAGGAGGGAGAGAGCATTCATTGATGTTCTGTTTTATCGAAAGAGAGGTGAATGGGATAGGATTTGAATGATGAGGAAAAGTCATTAAACAGTAAGAATTGAGGGAAAGGCTTATTCTTTTTAGGGAATGGCATTCAATGGCATTCAAAATCAAGTGAAGAGAGCGGTAGAGATCGATACAAATTGGAGTTGGCTTTGGCTTAGGTTTTCAGAGCAATAGTTTTGGATATAGAAAATCAAACAGTAATA
>JAQGCQ010000368.1:0-15192 GCA_034699945.1 Chamobates pusillus
GGCAATTCCTTATTGTTAGTCCTATTTATAAATATGTCCAAATAATTAACCATATCGTAATAATTGTCAACCAAATTCTGCTTCCTGATCTGGTTCTCTTCATCATCATCTAGATAAAATTCCGAATCCAAATTTTCAGCTTTATCCTTGTAAAGGTCAATAATTTGTTTAAGGTCCTTGAGAATTTCTTTGAGATTTTTAGCCAAGTGATCTAAGCAAATTATATGGTTCAAGGCTAAACAAAAAGTCAATTGTTTAGTTATTTTATCATCTTGAAAAATTTCTAATAAATATACCCAAAGAAAACAAAATAAGCTTGCAAAAATTGTATGAATTCATTGTTGCGATGATTGTCTGACTTCACAAAACATATGTTTTTTTAAATTGAATTTTCAATTATATTAATTTGGATATCAAATGAATTCTCACTTTAATAAAATAAGCTTTTTAACGAGATTAAATTATTAATATTTTGGTGAATGGTAAAAAATTCCTTTTTATCCAACAGTCCCATTAATTCATTTTAATTAATTTTGATAAAATAAAGGGAAAAAACTGAACTTTATAACAGTTTTTGAAAATATAAAATATAACCAGTTCATTTTTCTTGATTTTTTAAAAACTGTAATTTTAACTTGAAACATTAAATTTTAAATACTCAACTATTACAATTTTTCAATTGGAAAATAAGAACGAAGTTTAAAATTTTCCTGGATAAATAAAGTTTGATTAATAATTAAAAGACAATTATTCTGTAATTGTTTTAATTTTAAAAAAGGTTTTGATTTTTAAAATACAGATTAACTAATAATTTATATGGAAATTGAATGAAATGAGGAAAATATTAATTCAACAAATGATCATAAAATGTCGTTATTTTTTGTAGAAAACTGTAAAATTAACATTTTAGTTTATTTTGTTAATACTAAAATGCAACTATTTTATTTCTTGGATTGATCCAAGTAATTACTCACATTCATTTATTTCAACATATTAATTTTTGAACAATTAGAAAGTAATTTTATTCTTTACATTTATCCAATTATATATTGTCTAGTTATTGACTGATTAATTTAATATGAAAAACTGTAATTTCTTTTTAAATATCAATTTCATCATAGAAAAGAATAACATTTTTTATTATAATTGATCCGAAGCTCATAGTATTATATGCCCTTGGCAATAGTCTGGGCACCAAACAACTTAAATGCCTCGTATGAGGGATTGAGAATTGCCTTATGGTACTGTTCGATCTATATAAAATAAGGTATCCTATGGGCATTTACAAGATCAATTATTTTTACAAATCTTGAGCATGCTAAAAAAGCCGTGCATTTTTCAAGAAAACATTTCAAAATATACTAGTTAAAATAATTTGATTGAAAAATTTCACATGGTGAATAGAAAATGTGAATTAAAAACTCAAGTTTTTCTGTTGAAATTGAATCAAACAATAAATTACTTGCTAATTTGTCTACCCTTTTTTCAAAAAATTACCAAAAAATAGTTCTAGATACCAAAAAAATAATTATGTCGAGTGTTCAATGAATATCTTTCGATGAATATTCAATTTTATTCAAAACTGTAAATCTAACAAAAAATATAACTAAATATATGCCAAGTACTTAATTATTATAAAAATCGGACCAAGATCTACCATTCATTTATGACTTTTTTTTGATATTTCCATAAAACTTAATTATGTCGTTTAATGAAGTTACTGAAAGCAACAATTATTTCCGAAATGAAAATATAATGTCAGTTATAATTTTGTTTTACACAAAATTCAAAATTGTAGTATCGAAGAGTTGGAGCTCATAGAATTTGATTTAATATCTATCATGATGAAATTTTGAATGAAAGTTGATATTTTCAATACATTGAGAATTTCCTTGAATCAATTATCGATTAAAATTTCGATTACAATAATAAATTTTAAAGAAATGGATCAATTTAAATTTGTTTTTATGTTTTTTTTAAATTTGAAAATTATATTTTCTTAACAAGCTTCTACAAATCTGTTAATATGAGCTTATAATTGAATAATTAGCATATTGTTAAATTGCAGTGCTCATATGGACCTGAGAATTCTTATTTAGATTCAATATAAATTTTTGTGAAAATTTCTTTATTTCAAAGCTGTAAAATTAAATTCATAAATAATTTTAATTATACATTTGAATTTAATAATATGTATTTGGAAAGTCCTGAACTGAGCCATGATCAATTTTATATTTTAAAATCACCACGATAAAAGAATAATTCTGTATTCAACATGAACTGAATTAGTATATTTATTTAAGAAAAATTTGCTCATTTAGAAGAGTGGCATTTCCTTGTTAATATGAATTGAATTTTGAAAATTGTCTTCACTTGAAAATTATACTGGTAATTTAAGACACTTTTATTAACTTCGTTTTTGAAACTGTAAATCGAAAATATTGTTCAATTTAAATTACTCCTTGAAAATTCAATTAAAACATATGCGATGGTAGCCAAATTTCATTTTCAAGTATTCTTGCACAAATAAACTGTTACTCGAATATATGATCCTGGTAAAAAATGATAAAAATATTGGTTGATATTTTTATTAGCAAGTTCAATAATACGTAAAATTTCAATTGACTGTTCAATTCTGAATCATAATAATGTTGACTGAATTGGAGTAACAGTTTATTTGGAAATTGGAAGTTTTTCTGGCAATTTGGCTTCGCTCGAACATATGGTAAGAAAGATCTAGGCGAATATTTATATTTTTAAGAAAAAAATAAACGCTTTCAAAAAAGAATCACTACATAATGTATTATGTATATTATTTTCTATTAGTTTGAGTTAAAGCGAAAGCAGTAAAATGTAGGGGTTTTAGAGAGTAAAGTCCGTCAAAGCAGTGCTTAGACTGCGCTTCAACTCAAACTAATAGAAATAGCATTGCGAGCGCTGGTGATTAAACCCGATTTGTGACCTGTAGGTTACCCATTGACAAAAAATAACCATCGCATCATATTCTAGGACCAATATTTGTCAAATGCTACGGAGGAAATCTGCAAAATCAAGATGATGTTTGGTGTAGTCCCAAGTTAGGTCCTCGAACCAAGTTTAATATTTGAATATTAAAAATTTATTTCAGGATAGTATTCGACATTTCCCAATTGTGTAAAATCATTTTTGATTCACCAATAGAATTCAATAAATCTGATCTAGTAACAGTTTGAACAGTTAAAGTAAAAATCAGTTAAATTGAAAATCTATTTCGAGTTTTTTATTTAAACTGTAATAATAATTGGAAATTAATATTCAATATACCTTAAAAATACGGATTGTAACTTGGGCATTTGTTACCCGTTTGGTTTTCTGATAAATCTAAATTTGAATGAAATTAAAAAGCTTAAACTAGATATTAGCCTTAAGCTAATCTAGGAAAATAAGACAAATAAAAATTGGGGTTTTATTAGAATTATCAATTCAATAGTTTCTCACTTTTTGATATTAACTTTTTAGAATAATAGTTATAATCAGAGCCAAAAAATTGGCAAATTATTCGCAATCAGTTCATATTGAGTTGAAAATCATTTATAATGTTTTGAGTGAAGTTTGACTCAATTGAGTTTGACTCGATTGCGAATATTTTGCCAATATCTGGCTCTGGTTATAATCAATAATAAATTGTATATAATACATTGAAAATTCGTTATTCAATAGCTATTGTAACAAGAACAAATGATAAATTTATTTTTTGTAAAAAGCTTCTCTGATTCATTTGTTCCCAAAGTCTTTCCAATTTCTTTTTATACTTTTAAAAAATAGTCCATATTTTTGAAATATTATTAATGAAATAATGATTATCAAATAATTATGAATGGATCTTGAACTGTTAAATAAACATGCAGAAACTACAACAATATGCGAGATTTTGTCGATGTTTTATATTAGAAAAGACACTTCTATTCAAACTGTAATAATAGTTGGAAATTAAAACTTAATAAACCTTAAAAATAGGGATTGAAACTTTGGCAAATGAATCACTTTCGTTTTTTGATAAATCTAATTAAATTTGAATAAAATGAGAAAGTTTTAACAAGATATTTGCCTTAAGATAATCTGGGAAAATAAGAACGATAAAAAATTGGGGTTTCTTTTCAATTATCATTTCAATATTTCCTAAACATTTGAAAATATTTTTTTAATATAATAATTTAAATTAATAATTACTTGAATAAAAAATAACGAAAATTCATTATTCAATAGAAACTGTAACAAGAACAAATAATTAATTTATTCTTCTTGTAAAAACTACTCTAATTCATTTGTACCCAAAGTCTGTCCATTTCTTTTTACACTTTAAAAAGAACTAGTCCACATTATTATTTCGATTAATTGAAAATTGTATAAATTAATTCATATTACTTTCAATGATTACCTTTATAATATTATGAATAAATCAAAAGTATGTTAGGAACCATTTTTAAAATGTTATGAATAAAACATTGTTTAATAATTTTAATTATTGGATCTAAAACTGTAAAATTATCATTTAAAAACTTCAAAATTATGTGAGATTTTCCCAGTATTTTAAATTTGAGTAGTTTTACCCATGGTATTTTAAATCTTTAACAACTATTTTTCGACACTTTTTTAGTCAATAAGCATGCATTATTTATAAATCCTTACTGAGATAATTTGAATGAACAAGTTCAGTTTTTTTTGTATAAAATTAAAACCTCAATGACTATATTATTTATTTTCCTCCTTTTTCAAAATAGCAAATTGCACCATTATTTGATAAATGTAACATGATCAAAAATGAAATGTCCAAAGGTAAGTTTCAAATTAATACAATCTTGATAAATTATTTTCAAATATATTTTGGTTCAGTTCATAAGTGTTTTCAGTTTTAATCCTAGCAGAATTTATTAGTGTTCAAATTTTTGATGATTAAAGACTGTGAATATTACATTGAGTTATTTTTTAATTATCTAGAAAAAAATAGTCATGTTAATTAGGAATATGAAGACGAGGACTCATTTGGTTGATTTAATTATTAATAATTTATTTTTTTTAACTTAATCACTTGAATTTGCTCAAGAATAGTTGCTAGAATCAGACTTCTAAAAAGTTACAATAGGATTTATATAATTATTAGTGTTCAAATATTTTATGATTGAGGACTGTAAATATTATCTTGAGTTATTTTTAAATTATCTAGTAAAAATATTCAGAGGTAATTTTGGAGGGTAACCGGACCATAATTTTCATTCAATTGGTTATTTAAATTAATCAATTAATAATTTATTTAACTTAACCAGATGTTTTTGCTCAAGAATATCTAGTTTCTAGAAGACAGGAGATTACTGATTAAAAACTGTAAAAATAAGCTTGAATTATTTTTAAATTATCTAGCAAAAAATTGAGTACGTAAATTGGACTAAACTTGGAGGGGGTATTTTATTCAATTAGTAATTTAAATTATTAATTATTTATTAATTTATCTTAATAATTTATTTTTTGCTCAAGAATAGTTTCGCTCGAGAATATTTTGCTCAAAAATTACAATAGGATTTATCTAATTATTAACATTATCATTTAAGCATTGAACGAAATAATCTCGGTTTTCTAACTTCGAAATTCAAGCTCAACATTTTAAAGCAGCTTAAATTCGATCTAGGAACAAATATCAAAGCAGTTTACAGCATGGGAAGTATGACAAGCTCAAGGACCTGGATCAAACAAACAGTGGATATTATCAGCCCTACCAAGACATTTAGAAATGTATTCCAGGTGACAACAAGCTCACCAAGCACATATCTGGTAACATCACCTATAAGGCGGGGTCCACTTGTGGTCAAACAACAATAACAACTCTTTAACCATTCCCAACAAACAATGTTTGGCCACTTTTCGCGCTGAACATCGACGCCTCCTCCTCCTTCGCATACGAATTCATATCGGAGTACTTCCGACCCACCCCTCAGTCATGCGTCACATTCTCCTACTATATGTACGGTCTGTTCAGAAACGAGACGCTCACCTTCTATATGGTTAACTTGACCCTCGGCTCCACTTATGGAACACCTCTTTGGACAGCAATTGGAAATATGCAACACTTTTGGTATTCAAGCAGAATGACTGTGTCTTCAAATATCAAGTAGAAGATCATGTTTGGCGCTCATACAGACAACTATCCCCGAGGTCTTATAGCCATTAATGACGTCATTGTGAAGTTGGATAGGCCGTGTCCACCAAAAGGGTTCTGTGATTTCGAGGTGGGTGTGCTGGATTAAAAAATAATAATTACTGAAAAATTGCTCAACTGATCGGAACGATATCAAATACTACCTGGGTACAGATACATTTACAAAAATTAAATGCTACATTCAGATTAATATAAAACCAGTTACTTAATTTTAATGCTTGAATCCAATAAAGCTATCGCTACTCTGTTTGATAAATTAAAATAATTGATTGTAATAAATTACAGTTTTAAAACTGGCTTACTCGAAAAATGACTATCGGATGATGTATAAACCAATTGAAGGAATAAATAATAATATAGCAAGAATTTCTTTGAACTTATTTTGGTCTTTCTAAGACAGTATTTTTACAGTGATTCTGGAGACTGATCTAGGTCAATAGATTTGATAATCTTTCACATTTTGATATTTGGTTACTATACTTTGAATTAATGTTCATTGTGATTTTTAAAAATATTGTTAAAATTGGTTTCAATGCGAATGAATTTTATCAGAAAACTGTAAATCTTTCAATGAGTAAAACTTGTATCATGCTACGATTTTATCAATAAAATGATTGGCATATGAAATATGCCTTCTTTTTCAATTCTGGTTGAGATAATGTTATATAATTCGAACATACATGTACACCGATGTATAATTAGTTTTTAAAAATTATTTTAAATTTTGAATCCATTAAAAATATTAATTATCTTGATTAATTTAAAAAATTAAAAATGTTTAAAATAGGTTATTTTTTAAATATTTTGATGAAATCAAATATAATAATATAATTCATTTTGAATTAAGCATAACTTTCATTATTTTCATTTATTTCAATATTGATCAAAAACTGTAACTTGATCAATTCAATAAATTTCAATTAATACTCGAAAATAGTTTTATTTACTTTGGTAAGACTATTGCATATGTTTTACAATAAGTTCACATTACTTCCAATTATCACCTTTATAATATTAGGAATTAATCAAAACAATGTAAGAAACCCTTTTTGAAATGTTATGAATAAATAATTATCAAGTTTTAATAAATACATCTAAAACTGTAAAATTATCATTCAAAAAAATACAAAATATTACCAGTTTTTTTTCAGTATTTATTAATAGTATTTTATCTAATGCGAGAGCTGGCAGATTGATACCTAGGATTGCAAATCCAGAGTCATTTTTTCTGTAAAGAGTCACTTATAATATGAATGAGCAAGTTCACGTCTTCATAGAAATTTAAAATTAACAATAAATATCTTGCTAATTTTTTCACCCTCTTTACGAAAAAAAATGCAATCTGCCAGGACTTGATCTAATGTTTAGGCAGTCACTCTCTTCGAACAGTCGCGATATCATTGGTTTGGACCGTCGAAGGGCGGATTTTCATTTGGATTTTCATTTCATAGTCATTTTTTGTTAACATTGTGAGCAAGTTCAAAATCTGTTCACATATATCGTAATAATTTTTGATGAAATGAAAACTTATCTAAAACTTTTCCTCTCCATTCAATTTAAACAAGTAAAAAGATAATATTATTAATAAAATTAGCAAAAAGACTTCATTATGCTGATCCGTGTCCGAATTTGATCTTGAAAATAAAATTATATATAATTGACAAAAAGGAATATCATAATATATTTTATATAAATACAAAATTACTAAATTTATTTTTCTTTTGAACCTTTTAAACACCAATTTGTATAAAAATTACAGTTTTTAACTATTTTATGTTAAATTTTCAAAAATCATTTAGATTAATCTTGAATTATATTTTGCAAATCCCATTGAATTAATAAATTATTCAATATTTTGAATAAATGGTATATGAAATTAATTTTGAAAAAAATAATTAAAAATGAGTTAAAGACTGTAATTGCAATACAAATTGTGAATTGTTATCTATTTATTGATAATTGAGCAAACACATTATTGTAGTTTTTCAAATTACTGATCGAAAAAATTAACCGATAAAAATTGTGGGCTTTATTTGTTAACAAAGAGTCACTTATAATATGAATGAGCAAGTTCAAGTTTTTATAGAAATTCAAAATCTACAATAAATAACTCGCTAATTTTTTCACCCTTTTTTCAAATAATTGAAAATTCGCCCACACCTGGTTTGGACGATATTTCCTTCATAAGTGGCTACTGTCCCGACACTTAAGTCTGTGTGAAAAATAATCTGATCAAGTTACAGTTTGAACATAATTTTGAATTCAGGAAATTGAAAATCTATTGCGGTTTTTCCAATTAAACTGTAATAATAGTTTGAAATTGATATTTAATATGTCTTAAAATAGGACTTATAATTCTGGTTTCTTTTCAACTAAATCTGTTTAATCGCTGAATTCATACTTTTTTTTAAAAATAATTACCTAGCATTTTGATAAATAGAATTTTAAATGAGACATTAGCCTTAAGATATAATAGATAAAACAATACCAATAAATTAATTGGGTTGTTGCAATTATTAATTTAATGGTTTTTTACTTCTGAAATTCACATTTAATATAATAATTATGATAAATTATGAAACATGAATATCTCATGAAAATTCATTATTCAATAGCAACTGTAACAAGAACAAATAATAAATTCATTCTTCATGTAAAAATGCTACTCTAATTCTTTTGGTCACAAAGTCTGTCCATTTCTTTTTTACACTTTTAAAAAGAACTAGCACACATTTTTTAAGATAAATTGAACAGAGTATAAATTTATTCATATTACTTCCAATGATTGCCTCATAATATTATGAATAATTCAAAAGAATGTAAAAACTATTTTTTAAATGTTATGAATACAACAATGATTATCCAATTTCAATTGATGCATCTGAAACTGTAAAATTATTATCAAAAGACAAAGAATTTTACCAGGGTTTTCCAATATTTTATATTGGCCTGCTTTGCTTAAAAATTTTGAATCTTTAACAAATATATCGATACGTTTTTAATCAATAAGCATGCATTTTTGATAAATCCTCATTGAGATAATATGAATGAGCAAGTTCTGGTTATGTAAACAATTAGAATCTTCAATGAATATCTTATTTAATTTTCTTCCTTTTTTCAATTTTAATTTTGTAACTTTTTCTAATACAAAATTTCCAAGAAGATTTTTCAAATTTACAATTGAATACAAAAACTGTAATTTTATCAATAAAATAAATTTTATCCTGTTTCCTTTAAAAAAGAAATTTTCAATGGATACTAATAACTACCCCGTGTTCCAGAATTAAGACAATTTTTATTTGTTTAAATTTATTGAAAATTAATTTTAATTGTTCCAGTTTAATCCAGAAGATAAAATATTTCTAAATTTTATTCAATCAAATAAATTTTATCAGATTAAGAATTAATTTTTTGAGTGTTAAAAATGAATCATTAATATTATATGTCTAATAATAATTATCATCGTATTCTTGGAGATCCATTGAAAATTTTGAATCATATAAAATAATTTAAAGTTTAAATTATAAACAATAAGAAAATATTAATTCCAATGACTGATTTGAAATTATGAAAGAATATTAGTTTTTATATAAAACTGTAAAAACAACATTGAATATAAATAATCATTTGCAAATTATTTATTCTATATTAATTTCGTCAATAAGCTTCATTCTATTTTGGTTGACAAAATATATTGAATTATGGTTACCAGAGCAGATCGATTTTTAATTTTAAATTGTATCGAGTATGTTTAAAATTTTCCTGGATAAATAAAGTTTAATAAGTAGTCAAAATGACAATTATATTGTAAAAGTTTTGATTCAAAAAAAAATTTGATTCATGAAGTACAGATCAATTAATGATTTATATTGTTAAATTGAATGAAACAAGACGGATAACAATTCAATAAGTGATCATAAGATGGAAAATTGTAAATTAAATCCCCATAAAATGTCTTCTTTTTGTAAAACTGTAAATTAATCATTTTAGTTTATTTTGTTGATACTGAAATTCAATTATTCCATCAATTGGATTGATTCAATACCTGATCCAAAGGTCAAGGGTCAAATTACACAAAATTTACACTTTTGTCATTTTTTATTATATCATTATTATTGATAATTGATCCGTAGTTCATGGTATAATATGCCCTTGGCCAAGGCATGGCCACCAAATGACTTAAATGCCTCGTATGAGGGATCGAAAAATTTTGTACTTCAATGTTCGATCTATAAAAATAAGGTATCCTATCAGAATTTACAAGATCAGTTATTTTTATTTTCTTGATGAAAAACCTATGTAATTTTATAGAAAACATTTCAACATTAAATTAAACAATAGGTTTGCTAATTTTATGCCCTTTTTCAAAGTATCATCAAATGAAAAAGTCAAGATACTAAAGAATAATTATTAATATAAATATTGGATGAAAAAGCCTCGAGCAATTTCTTTTCTATTTTTGATATCTCCATTAAACTTAATCATGTCTGTTATGAAAAAATTATTTCCAAAAAATAAATATACTGTTATTTACTTTTGTTTTACATAAAAAATTCAAAATATTAATATCGGAGACATTTTTAATTGTTATAAATATTAAAAATAAATAAACACAAAAAAAAGAATTACTATATTATTATTTAATCTTTCATAATGGGAATTCATCGAATACTTTTAATTAACAATTCACCTGGTAAAAATTAAAGGCAGATTTTTAATGAAATATTTAACAAATTATTTTAATATTCAATTTAATGCTACAAAATAAGTAACGATCAATCTCTTTCCCAATTGTGTGAAATCATTTTAGATTCACTAATAAAATTTATTAAATCTGATCATCTTACAGTTTGAGCATAATTTTATAAATCAGTTAAATTGAAAATCTATTGCGGTTTTTCCAATCAACTGTAATAATAGTTAAGAATTGATATTTAATATACCTTCAAAAATTGGAATTAAAAATTTGGAAAGTGAAACGGATAATATACCTTTAATTAAATAATTTCCATTTTTTTTCATAAAATTGAGTTTGAAAATGAAAAAGGTCAACTAGATTAATTGACATCACCAGATGAATCGTTTTCAAAATGGTTTTATTGATTTACAATTCATCTTTCATAATTTCCTTCTTTCGCGTTTTCCTTATCATGTTTGCCATCATTCCCTTAAAAACATTATAAAGTGTTTTGATATCATTCATTGGGTTCTTCAATTCATCGGGCAACTTCAAAGTGTATAACAATGATAGATTTAGGAAAAACAGAAAAAAAAATTCTCGTATCAAAAGCATTCAAGTGTATAACATTTTTTTAAATTGGAAAATCTATCGATGATGTTTTAAATTTTCCAAGATCAATAAAGTTTAATTAATAATTAAAAAGACATCTTTTCTTTAATTGTTTTGATTTTAAATACATTTTTGATTTATCAAGCACCAATTAATTAATAATTCATATTGATTTATTGAATGAAAAGAGGAGATTTACAAATTATCACAAAATGTCTTTATTTCTTTGTAGGAAACTGTAAACTTGACATTGTTTTTTAATCTGTTCATACTGAAATACAACTTTTTCATTAATTGGGCGAACCAACCACTGGGCTTTATTTTAACGTATTAATTTTAAGCAATTAGAATTTAATTTTATTTTCATATTCATCCAATTAAACATTGTCTAATTATTGAATTATTTGTCAAATAGGCTTATTCGGTAAGTATTTAAAATGAGTAAGAGTTTTTTCGAAATCAAATTGTCAGTAATTAAACAATGATTCGATCTAGAAAAGTTGAAAAGGCAAATGGCCATGCCAACGGCCACAATTTACTGGACAAATCTACGCAGTAAAATTGTTGAACGCAGCTTTGCGAAGCACAAGCAGTCTATGCACTCAACAAAGTAGGGGTAGATTTTCACTGCTTAAGCATTAAAAGCTCTATAAGTATCAACATTGGGAGCGATGGGATTGTCCGTCCATCTGTGGCCGATACCATGGCCATTTGCGTTTTAACTTTTCTAGATGGATTTTTTGTTTAATTACTGAAAATTTGATATCAAATTCACCGAAAAAAATTCTCACACATATTAAATACTTACCGAGTTAGATTCGAAAAATTAGTAATGTTGAGTGTTCAACTAATAACTTTCAATAAATATTCATTTTTTTTCAAAACTGTAAATCCAACAAAAAATAAAACTAAATATATGCCAAGTACTTTATCAGTTTAAATATTGGGCGAAGAAGCAGGGCTCTTTTTGATATTTCCATTGAACTTAATTATGTCTGTCATGAATCTACTAAATTAACAAAAATCAATACATTTTCATCTATTCTAGATTGTCCCACTATACCAAGGATATGCATATTTCTGCGTATCACTGTAATTATTGCTTAATCTAAAAATTGATATTAGATATTTCCATGTTTAAATGTTTCCTTATTCCAATTTATATCCAATTTGTTTATTCTTTTATAAAGTATGATTTGGAATTCCTAAATTAACATCGTCAACATATTTGTTCAAGCAATTGTGGAAAATTTTTCCCGCAGTTGCGTCCAAACCACACATAATATTTTAAGAAAATCACGATAGTATTATTTTAAAAATTTTCAATAATTACAGTCTTAAGTTGTTATACATTTTTCATACAATGTATGAATAAACTAAAAAAATAAACAATTTAGGGGATTCCTGGGAAGCGGTACTAAACCTTCTTTAGTAACCAGAAGTAAATTTTATTTCCTTTGGGTTTCATAACACCAATAGTTATATTCTGTTCTTCTGTTGTATTGGAAGCGAAAAAGACTTACAAACTATTAAATCGATTGATTGCTTCTAAATCGCAAAAATCGTTGAGAATCAAAATTAAATTAAGTTTCAAATAATTTCAAACTAAAAACACAATATATTTTATATCTGTTTGAAACTCACACGATTACCAAAAAAATATTCAATATTAGAACTAACAGAAAGACAATTATTATACACTCAGCTCTGTCTAATTTCACATTCTATATTTTCACAATCTGTATTAAGTCACATAACTTGTGGACCCATTTAGGGATCTGTGTTAAAGAATAGGACTAATTTAACACTTGTTTGTTTTCACCTTCACACTTTTTTTGTTATCTTTTCGAATGAAAAAATCATTGAAAATATAAAAATAAAGGTTTTTAAATGTAAGCAGTAATTTTAGCAGTAAACCAAATTTTGTATAATGTAAAAATTACTAAAATTTTGTATTGGAGTCATCAATTGCGACCATCATAATATACATTGGTTTTCAGAATATTCAAAACTAATTATATCATGATTCTTTTTTGGTTCTCTCTCATATTTCTCTTCCGTTGCTTAATAAACTATTTCAAACTTTCTCGCCTAGTATATCTAATCTTCAAAAATTTTTAATTTTGAAGAATCAAGTCAAAAATAATAAGAGTGGTTGTCTTACATCATCTTAAAATAATTTTAAAAATTAATCGTTTTTATTCAATTGAATTTAATGATAAGAATTAAGTTTGAAAACATTATTTTTGTTATTTGCTAATTTTATTTTTTTTTTACCATATTCACCAATTATTTTTCATTCCTTTGAAACTATTTCTAAAAATAAAGAATTTTATTACTTACAACTAGACCTTTCGATTTGTCCTCGCCAAATTCGGTGAAAATTGATTGATTTGATGGAATCATCATCAAAAATGTTGATAAAAAAATTGTCAACTTGCTAATGGATAGTGAAAATTGGCCATGAAAATTCGAATATATTCCGTAGCGTAAAACAAAATGTAGAGCATATTTTTCAACAAATATAATATATTTGATTTTCATTATATACATTTCAAACACTACTGATTAATTCGGTTACAGTTTGTAACTTTTTCAATGTATATCTGATTTTTCTTCAATATTATCAAAAATAAGTTACAAACTGTAATTGCGTTAATGAGTAGTGTTTGATAGGTATATAATGAAAATCGTTGATATTATATTTGATGAAAAATATGCTCAACATTTTGTTTTATGCTTCGTAACATGTTCGAATTTTCATGGTCAATTTTCGACATCCATTAGCAGGTCGATAATTTTTTTATTTTCATTTTTGATGATAATTCCTTCAAATCAATCAATTTTCACCGAATTTGGCGAGGACAAATCGAAAGGTCTAGTTGTTAGAAAAATTCGATTAATAGAATCGCAATACTTTTTCAATTATATTATATTATACAATATTCTAGTCTTTGTTCCGTTATAGATTGATTGTTACAATTTTAAGGATTTTCATTTTTCAATAATAAAATTTTTATAATATTGAGAAGCTGTAACATTTTCCTTGTAGAAAATTCTGATTATTCTCTGATATTTTAAAAAATATTTATGGACAAGGAGAGGCCCACTAGCCAGGAACTAGCCAGATTGTGGCAAACCTTCAAAATGTTTTGTTCTTTCACCTTTAATAATACACACATTTCAGTGTATTAATAAAGTTGAAAATGTAAAACATTTTGAAGGTTTGTTAAAATGTGGCTAGTTCCTGGCTAGTGGGCCTCTCCTTGTTTATGGACGATCGAAGATATTTTTAGAAAAAAATTATTTTGAATATAAGGTAAAAATCAATTCCAATAATTATTTCAAGAAAAATATTTTATATAACTTTACAGGTAGGTTAAGGGAAAAAATTAACAGATTTGAAATCTATAGGAAAACTTAATGTTACCAAGTATGATTTTTTAAATTAATTTTTTAAAAAATTTCATAAACCCTCTAAAATTATGAGTAATAAAAACAGAACTTTTTCATTAATATTTTATCATAAAATATGTTGGAATCATTTATAAGTTATATCATATAAACTGTAAATTTATCAAAGAGTTTAAATGTCATCATGCTCATATTTCAAGTAATAAATTATGGGTTATATGCGTCGAAGGGCGGATTTTCATTTGGATTTTCATTTCATAGTCATATTTTGTTAACATTGTGAGCAAGTTCAAAATCT
>JAQGCQ010000369.1:0-15183 GCA_034699945.1 Chamobates pusillus
TCATCGAAGAATTCAATTGATGTCTCCCTCCAAACAACAGAGGAATACGAAGAGGAATCGGAAGACTCGGAAACTGAGAGCCAACAAAAAATTACTGACATCGAAGACTTGATGGCAAAGAAGGGAAACGGAGTAATCGAGAAAAATGGCGTCGAACCAGATATGATTACAACTGAATTAAGAAAAGAGTTGACAAAACAGGGCTATAAACTGATAGGCAGTCACTCCGGAGTCAAACTCTGTCGTTGGACTAAATCTATGCTCAGAGGAAGAGGTATTGATTTGTCAAAAAAATATCTCTAAATATGAATTAATTGATTCGATTATTAGGCGGTTGTTATAAACATAGTTTTTATGGCATCGAATCGCACCGTTGTATGGAAACGACTCCGAGTCTCGCCTGTGCTAACAAATGTGTCTTTTGTTGGCGACACCACACAAATCCTGTCGGAACTGAATGGAAGTGGAGTTTAGATGAACCCGAGCTTGTGATTGAGGGCGCCCTTTCCAATCACTATCAGATGATTAATGAGTTTAAAGGCGTTCCCGGAGTTTTGAAACAAAGATTAGACGTAAAATTTTTTTTAATTCAATTAAATTTCATTCTTTGACTAAATTTTAAATTATTTGTTACAAAGGAGGGGATGAAAGTGAGGCACTGCGCCCTATCCCTAGTGGGCGAACCCATTATGTATCCGCATATCAATCGATTTGTTCGATTGCTTCACAACAGAGATATTTCGTCATTTTTGGTGACAAACGCACAGTTCCCCGAAGCCATCAATACGTATGAACTAAAAGTGATCTCAAATTACAACTAATGTTTTCTTCTAATTTTGACAATAGTTTAGATCCGGTGACACAACTCTACGTTTCGGTCGACGCCAGTAATAAACAGAGTCTTAAACGCATCGATAGACCGCTTTTTCGAGATTTTTGGGAACGTTTTACCGATAGCTTAAAATTCCTGTCAAATAAGGGTCAGCGCACTGTCTATCGACTGACTCTCGTCAAGTCATTCAATGTGGAAGAACTCGAAGGTTATGCACATCTCGTAAGTCTCGGGAATCCAGACTTCATTGAGATTAAAGGCGTTACATATTGTGGAACGAGTAATAACAGTCACTTAACTATGGCTAACGTTCCCTTTCATGAAGAAGTGCTCAACTTTTCATTTGAATTATTAAAGTATTTGAATGTAAGCTCTTCATATGGGTTGGCGTGTGAGCACCAACACTCCAATTGTGTGCTCATCGCTAACAAAAAGTTCCTAATTAACAATCGATGGCACACTTGGATTGATTACAACCGATTCAATCAATTGATTCGTCAATACTATGAAAGCGATTCGACAAAAACTTTTTCATCTCTCGATTACATCGAAGAAACTCCCGAATGGGCTGTCTATGGATCACAAGAGCGGGGCTTTGATCCGATTGACACCAGATTTCGAAGGAAACCCAAAAACAAATGAACTCAAAACTAAGTTTAACTGATGGCTAACTTTTCTCATATTTCGCTGAAGACCTCTAACTTTGAATTACATTTTGTTTACATTTTTTGTTTACATTGCAATCGATGGACACTTTTAAATGTGAATGCGTTTCACAATCGATATCTTATTTAAAAGTTTTTAATTTCAATTTTCTTTTATTCTTTGAGTTTATTTAGAATTTAAAGTAATTATTAATTAACTTTCATTTTATTTAAAAAATAGTTTAAATTGTTTTCAATTTCATTGCTTTGAATAAAAAGTGAAACTTTGTTTGGTTTTCGATACAATCGATACTTCAAAAGAGTTGTCTTTTAAAAGTGTTTTTATTTTGTAATCACTTTTGGCTTTTGTTTTGATAACAAAATTGAAATCAAAATAATAATTGAGTCGAAGAATGGCTGAAACAACGATTGGTTTAATTGATGTCTCGTTTTGTTGTCAGAGATGTTGTCAACCGTTGAAAATCAATTCAACTCTGAATACAATCGACGAACAAATTATTAATGAATTGAATTCAGAGATCAATACAAACGCAAACAGAAACGAATCAAAACCTTATCCATCAAAAGATCTCCAGAAGAATGTCATCTATAAAGTGGTTCCTCCGATACCTTCTAACACTAATGATTCCTCGAACGGCAACGGATTCATTGTCATCGAAGAAACTAACAGTTCTTTGTCGCCATCAATGGTCAAAATAGGTCTGAGCGGTGGTGACAACAATGATCCCAAACCCGATTCTTCGAGTTCAGTTGTCAAACAAAAGCACAATCAAGAGATCAAACGATTGCGTCAATTATTCGATATATTATCGGATCAGTCAGATGTTGACCATCCCTTATGTGAAGAGTGCGCCGACTTTGTTATCGACCAAATGGATCACCAATTAAGACAATTAGAAGAAGAAAGTAAAGACTACACCGATTATCTCACATCCATTCAATCGGAACAAAGTGGTGACCAAACCGTCACTGAATCGCAAATCAATGAATTAACTGAAAAATTAGAAGATTTGGAAACAATTGAAAAACAATTATTAGTTGAACTCAAAGAAGTGAACGAACAACAGTCCAAAGTCGACGAAGAACTCGACCGACAAAACGTCGAATTGCAACGACTTAATGACGAAGAAGACAAGTATTGGCATCAATACAATAATGTGAGGAACAGTATCTTCAACTGCGATGACGAACAACAAAGTGTTGACAATCAGTTGCGTTACGCGCAGACACTCTTCGATAAACTGAAGCGAACCAATGTCTTCAACGCAACATTTCATATATGGTTAGCCATCCATTTCTCAATCAATATGTCATTTATTAATGTGTGACCACTTTAGGCACAGCGGACCGTTCGGTACAATAAATAATTTCAGATTAGGTCGACTGCCAAACATTCCGGTCGAGTGGGCGGAGATAAACGCGGCGTGGGGTCAGTCCGCTCTACTCTTACATTCTTTGGCCAATAAAATGAATTTTGCGTTCAAACGATATAAAATCGTTCCGTACGGAAACCATTCCTTTTTGGAGTCATTAGAGGACAGATCTCGAGAACTACCGCTGTATGTCTTATCTCTTTATTCATTGATTGCCTTTTTATCGATTCGATTATGATTTCAGTTACGCCTCCGGAGGTTTTCGATACTTTTGGAACAACAAATTCGACGGAGCAATGGTTGCATTCCTCGATTGTCTCCAACAATTCAAAGAAGAGGTTCAGAGAGAAGATTCGGGTTTCGTTTTGCCGTATAAGTCAGTTAATGGACACTAATTTTATTGATTTCTATTCTAAAATACTTTGTTTTATGAATAGAATGGAAAAGGAATACATCGAAGACAGTAATGCAAACGTCAGATATTCGATTCGGTCAGTCATTTAATTGAGTGCAACCCTTGTGTTGACCCCTTAGTGACCCCTTACCTAATCTAAACTTATAATAAATTGGTTTTTCTATTCAAAGAATTCAATTCAATTCTGAAGAGCAATGGACTAAAGCATTGAAATTCATGTTAACAAACCTGAAGTGGGCGCTCGCGTGGGTCTCATCACAATTCGCTAATAAATCGTGAGCTCATTCTTCTCATAAAGAATTCTCATCTCTTATCAGAAGTTAATTCTTAAATATTTTAATTAAATTATTTAAATAATAAAACCAAAGACAGAATATATTTATAAATACGTTTTATTTGTTTTGAATTGAATTTGGGATTCAATAGATTTGTAAATACTTTAAAAGAACACTTTTGAGACAATCGTATAAATTGTCGAAACATTAAATCAAATATTGAATAAAATCCTAAAATATGAACACTATTTACAGAATTGTATTAAATGAACATTTTATAGACAGCTATGGATTTTGCGCTTAACTTTGCATTTATCGCAGTGAACAGAACAGCACCACTTGAATTTGCACCGACAGTTCACATAATCAACTCTAACTGTGGTCTTATATCCGCGGCCACAACAGAGCAAATCACAGCCATCGGTTCCGATGCCTTCATTACAGACCCTTCCTTTGGTTCCCAACGAACCCGTTTCAGAATTGGGTTCACAAAAGTCTGGGGTCTCCTCTGAATAGACGACATCATCCTTTTCTGGCGGTTTGATAGTATGTCCCTCAGGCATAAAACCCTTACCATCGTTACCGGCCATAACTTTGATGGCGCCGTCAAACCTATCCTTTATTCTGTTTCCAACATCTCTAAAATGGGGTAATTTAGTCCAACATGTCTTGAAAGTGCACGACCCGCTCATACCATGACATTTACAATCGTTTCGCATATAATTTTTGACCGCCTTTTCCACAAAAAAAGGTGAAACAAAATAAAAAATGAAGAATAGATTTGAGTTGGGAGTGAGTTACCAGTCTTCCGGCCTCATAGTTGTGCATCAAAACCATTTTTTTAATGTCACTCCTTTTTTTGAAGCCTTCGTCCATAAATTCTTTGGCCTTTCGATAACCAAAATTAATATTCTCAGTACAACCCCTCCAATCAAATTCGCTTTTAGAGCAGACAACTAAACCCTATCCAAAGTTTAATGAATTGTTAAACAAATGAATGAATGAATGAAATGATTGCAAACCTTTGAAATTTCGTATAGAATTCCTGCGGAAGTCATTGCGTGAACGAAAGCCGACTCTCGAGTGTCTGAAATGTTTGATTTAAATAAATATTTTCAATGAAAATATATTTAAAGAGAATATACCTCTGATTATGACTTTACGAATGGCGGGTTTGGCAGTTGTGCAGTTCCATTTCCTATCTTTGAACTGATGCTGACATTCATTGATTCCCAACTTTGCTCCGGATATTATCTTTTTGATGAATTCGGGCTCATTCTTACAAAGGACCGATTGTTTGCCGCGGAGTCGCTTCACTTTAGTACAGATTCTGTTGGGATCGACCACTAATTGCTTTCCCATTGCCCTAAAATTACACGAATTTGAAGATAATTTTAATATCAATTAAATGACAAAAAATTGTATAAATTTAATGAATTTAATGAATGGGGAATCCCTTCAGTGATTGTAAACCTTTATTATTTGGTTAGAGATTACCTCAAAATTTTAAACAAATATATTGATTGATAAGTGGTTTGGAGTTTCTCTTACTTACGATAACCTGATTTAGTAATAAAATGTTTGATTCACAGACTTTATTACTGTTTTCCTGTACTTCTCTTCAGTCATAAAAATTTTATTCTTTGCACTCAAAAGA
Source organism: Chamobates pusillus (assembly GCA_034699945.1). Lineage (NCBI taxonomy): Eukaryota > Metazoa > Arthropoda > Arachnida > Sarcoptiformes > Chamobatidae > Chamobates > Chamobates pusillus. Next base: position 5,218 of record JAQGCQ010000369.1, read on the forward strand.
AAAATCATTGAATTCTTTGGACTAAAGGCTGAAAATATTCTTTAATTAACTTTCACTTTATTTTGAGATAAGAAATCGGAAATAAAAGTGTGATTAGACTACTGTTTAACCATTCAATGAGTCTATTAGTCGACAATATTTATCTTTATTTGCAATTTAATTGCAATCATCTATTATTCAAACAGTGAATCATTTTATGTATCAAAGAGTCAGTCATTTACTCCCAAATTAATAATAGGAGCCATAAATCGTTTACTCGTTATTCAACACTTGAATCCCTTTTCCTTTTCGGCCTTTTTTTAGATTTCAATCAAAAAGTCTTAAATTATCTCCAATTTTAACGAATATTCACTGACATATTTCCTTTCGCAATTTATCAAGCAAAATCACAATAAGTACCGAAATTGTTCTTAGTAAACTATAATAATAATAATGAGACAAAAAGACTCCTTTTTATCTGTAAAATATTTATTACATTAAAAAAATATTTCATAAAAGGCTGAAACAGAGGATATCCTACTTTTTACAGCTCCAAAGATGACTCTCATGTATGTAAGAGACGTTTAAAGCTTTAATTTCATATTAAGTCATATTTTAAATTAAATTATTTATCAAAAATAAGATAAAAAGTTGTTATATTAGAAAAATAATAACTTTTATTGGTATCAAAAAACGATGAAATAATAATATGGACAGCAATAAACTTTGCCATCTTTAATGGAGGGGTCGCCCCCGAGGCCGCGCCCTGGGCACTTTGGTTAAAATTATGGCTGATTTATTGCAAAACAAGGAATCCAAACTTTTATACAATTTTCAAATAAACCTTTACTTAATTATTACTAACACTTAAGTACTGGAAAAATATTTAGAGTTAAAAGCACCAAGTATGGATTTGTTTTGAGAGTATTCATTGTTCGAAATTAGAATCAAATCAAAAGTTTTGATATTTATTTTATGATTGACTTAAATATAATAATGAATTGAAAATAGAGTTAAATGAGAGAAACGAATAAAATAGTGATTACATTGTTTTTGGTTATCAAAGCTCTCGATTGGAAACATTGGAAACAATGGTTTGCTTTTAAATTAAATAAAAATCTTTACTTTTCATTGAGTTATACAAAGAAGTCGAGTGTCTTATCGTTAGAGAAACAAAACAAAATGCTTTGGTTTAACGATTGTCTAAACTTCTTCTTAAGTGTTTTTATTTGTTATATTAATCTAATAACTAATACTCAGAATAAAGACATTACAAAAGAGGGTGTTTTATAACATTTCAAAAAAGAGGACTCACCACAAATGAGCTGAACTTATTTGGCACGAAATCTCTAATGTTATCCAAATTAGAGTCAAAATTAAATGCTTTTCCATTACTTTAAATATGAGACCAAAACACAGAGTAAATGCTTCGTACAAATAGTCATTTAATAAATGCCTTTCAATTAATGTTCGTTTAAATAGTTTTTTAATGCATTTGAGAATCAAATAAATTGTTTGAAGAATTTCAATATCAATCGATAGAACTATTTGTTTAATCAAAAGTTGTTTTGATTTGAATATTCAATAATTTTGTTGAGACATTAGAGACGCGTTAATCAAATGAATAAAACAATTGTTAAACTAAAAGCAATGAAACACTATATGTGTATATCTTTGCTTATAATTTAGCGGTGGAGTGCCAATTGTGGAGTGGAGTGCCAATAGAGTTAGGCGTTGACCGCTCCAACCATTACAAGCACTACCAACTTCAATAAATTAGTTAAACTTGGTCTCTTTTTCTCTTAGTGCAACTCCGCATCGACTCCAAATGCAGAGTAGTTTTTATTATTAGCTTTTATTTTAAAACTTTAAAATGTAGTGAATATAGTGTCACAAAAGTCAACAAAAGGTCTCATAAACTTTTAGCACATTTCAGACACAATTCAAAAGATGACAACAATTTTTCACTTTTAGAACTTCGGATCAATTTTAAGACTAGAATTCACTTTAAATTTATAATATTTGCGAAAATCAGTCCTCATTACAAATCAATAACATATTGTCACCAAATTCTTTCAATTTAGACAAACAAGAGTTGCCGAGTCCTCTCCTGTGCACAGACTAACTAACTGTGTCTCACATCACAAACTCCAGTAACTATTCATCAAAACTAATATCACTTTTGAGAGTCTATTGTTTGGGAATAATCTTTTTTTGTGTTCATTAATTCCGTTCAGTTCTTCAGACACTTATCAAATGTAAAAAATATTTGTATCCGTAGTTACACTTCATATCAAACATATCTATCAGTTGTCTTCCACCACATTATTAAGCATTTCTTTTGTTTATTATAATAAGTGCTCTTAATATCAATGATTTTCAATTCCAGGCCCTTATATGATATGTTTGTTTCTTCAATAGATATCCTAATATTTTAATACCACTATAAATGCAATATTAGTTTTTTAATAGATTCCAATCTATCGATAATATAAATGCTTCAGAAGCTTATTAATCATATAATATATTAATGCTAAACAAACTCATATATAAATGTCATTTTGATAGCTCTATAGCTTTATTAGTAATTTATTGCTTGGAGTCGTTTCAAACAAAATCCATAACCTTTTTTTCAGTTCATAACTCAAAGGCAGACATTAGTTTCAAAATTCTCTTCTATTTTATTAACACTTCTGTTAATTGAGTTCTTTGATTGACATCTTTTTGAATTTAAATTCAATGACCAAAACAAATGGCATTATATTATCATTATATGTCTGTCCGCTTCTAATACAGGCTTACACTCAATTCGCAGCTCATTATTGTCTCCCATTTAATGAGTAACTCATTTAGATTTTAATTCCCAAAAATCAGATAAAAGTTCGCAATTAATAATAATATGGAAAAGATTAAAATGAGAAAACAAATACATAATTGGCATTCACTCAGAATCCAGTCTCAGTGGAGTCAGAGTAGAGCCAGTTCTTCAAAATTCAACACTTGTTTCAAAAATGAAGCCTAAAATTTTAAAATCTGCTTCTAATCTTACCTTGGTTGTTCATTAATCTTAGCATTTCAGCTTAAATGACTTAATTTAAATTCACAAATAATTTTGGGTTTGTTTGCATTGAGCTTGGTCATCGCTAAGCTGTGTTAACTAAAGCTTACAAATTGAGACATTTGTCTGTCAATGACTTGAGTTTCACATCACATGAGATTCGCTTTTATTTGAATTATTTGAGAGAACTTTAAATTAGAAGAAAGTTTTTTTAAAAAAAAAAACTTTTTCCTCTATAAAAATTGAAATCTTTTGTTAATAAAAGACCTTGGTTATTATCAAATTGCACACTTTATAATTGATATTTAGTAATGTTTGCAATCAAATCAAATAATCATTTATAGTATGAGTTGTGGGCAGAAAATAAAACTCTTATCGCTTTTGTTCGTAATATTTAAGAATCATTTGATTTGACGAACCAATCACTCAAACAATCAATTTGTCGGCACTTATACTCACTTATACTCGAAATTCTTCATTTCTAAGTCATTCAAATTACCTGAACGTCAATAAAACGTATATTTATTTTGAAAATTCAATGAATATTCCAAAAAATAAGGTTTTTAATAACGAATAAAAAAATTATAAAACTTTATTATAAATTTATAAAAACATTGCTTTTCTTTTATAAAAAAAATAGTTTTTAATTAATTCAACAAAACTTTGTCGAAATACAAATTTTAAACAAATTGAGTCTGGAATGTTAATTAGATTGTCTAGGTACAATTTAGTTAAGCTCAACAAAGCAATTACAATAAAGTTATGGCAAAATTTTCAACATATAATTGCCTCAAAACTCAGATTAAATATAAAGAAAAGTTATTTTTGTTTTTTTTGTTAGAAATAATTTTAAAAACCGTTTATCAGAATATTTGAGAAAATGTTGAAAATATTGATGAATGGAATGGAATGTCGACAATGAATACAATATTTTCGCAAAGAATTAAATGTTTGAGAAAAAGTGAATAACGATTTTGACTAAAATTTTAACGATTTGTTGCAGAAGACTATTCATTAATTTGATTGTTCTCTAAACAAATCGAATGATTGTCTAATAATTACCAAAAGAAATGAACGACTGATTAATTGATTGATAATTTTGTGAACAATAATTGTTGACTAATTTGATAATTAAATTAAATACTAATCGATGTGTGAATAAAGTAGTGGTTTAGTAGTTATACAGTCATACAGTTATAGTTATGTAGTGAACACAGGCTTTAATGAATGGTTGAAACCAAGAATCAAATACTTTAGTAACCATTCATAAGATCTTTTGAATAATAAGTGAAAAATCTGATGGAATTTTGTGGAAAATTATGTCATTTGATTTGAAAAAAAATAAATAAATGAAATTTAAAGAGATTTTATGTGATTTGATTCATGAGTTTATAAAAAATATCTGATTGTCCATGTTAATATTACAATTAAATCTGATTTAAAACTATTTACAATTATTTATATACACAATATTTACACAAATTTATTGCAACTAAATATATAGGAATGTAATTAAGTATTAGATCTGTATTTATATTAATAATAGAATATATTTTGTGTCCAAAAAAATATATTCGTTTTAATAAAACTTAGTTTTATATAAAATATCAATAAAACGGTCGCTCGGAATGAATGGCACGAAATTTCGTATAACATTGTATTTAGTGTTGATTTGTTAACAAACGTTTTAAACGAGTGGTATATCACAAACAGGTGTGAACTGTTTTCCTGGCCTTACATATGTGACACTTCACCTAAATTTGAACCAAAAAATCAAAGCAATTAAATTTTTTGATAAATATTTTCATTGAATAAATGTTGTATATTACCTGGCAACACCAATGGAAAGTGCAGTTACACCGCTCCAATTCCTCTTTGATTTCAGTTTTGTATCCCCGACCACAACATAACAGATCACATCCTTATATCAAATCAAACAAATTGTTTGTTTAAAATTGTATTTGAATTGTTTGTAAGCATACCTTCGACGCCGATAGACGTGTCGTTACAGACTCTGCCTTTGGTTCCGATTACTCCGAATTTAGGGTTTGCGACACAAAAATCGGGCGATTCTTCAAAATATATCAAATCCTTTCGCGTCGGACTTTTGTATCCTTTGAACACATTTTTTGCTTTAATACATGATTTTAGTAACAAAAGAGACGGAAGTCATACCCGACTCATAGGGCTTGAGTTGAACTTTCTTATACTTTTTTCTGGTCAGACCTCGATAGTCATTGCTGACCAATACTCTGGAGGCGCCGTCGAACCTGTCTTTAAGATTATTTCCAATGTCTCTAAAGGCGGGTAATCTCATCCAACACGTCCTCACAGTACTGACACATAAAAAACTAAATGAGTGACCACTCTATGAAAAGCAGAGTTGTGGACATACCAGGAGCCACTCATACCGTGACATTTGCACTCTCTTCTCATTTCATTGGACACATGCTGTCGACAAAAAAAGGAATCAATTTTTTTATCGAATTAATTGAGAAACTAATCAAATGTCGGTTAAGTCTGAGATCTTTGTGTCATTGAATTAGTTATAGCTTCTCAGGCGATGTCTGGCCTCAAGGGAAGGGATCTCTAATTCATACAATATTTCAAATATAGGGTCGGATTTGGCGAAAACACACAATATTTCAGACTAAAGTGGTTTTAAAGGTGAGTGAGAGTGGGATCGGAGACGGCTGTGCTTTGAGAGAAACTGACACTCAAATAAAAGCGTATTTATAACTAAATTGACTTAAAACAAGTCTAACTTATTCTGAGTTAATTGTTTGATACACACAACCAGTGAACTACCGGACAGGACCACAGTGACGGTATCTAAACTTGTATATTTATTGGAAAGCGTCGCGTCTCTCATCGCTTACTGAGTTGATTAGACCCTGAGTGAGGACACAATCACTAAATCAACACATTGTTTGAGTTGTTTTTTTAAAGAAAGGAACTTGGCCATTATATGCTTGGATATCACATAGGTGCTAATCAATTTACAGTAACTTGGAATGGTATGTTTCTAAAATTGCATCCAGGTGCACTGGTGATGAACTGGATCACATTAGGATGACTTGTATTGAGTTTTAGTGGAAATATTTAAGTGCAACCGATAGCCAACTGATAGCCAGTTATCTCTGTTTCACACAATAATGTATAGACAGCTATAGACACATATATACACATATATAGAGATATAGCAATTAAGCGCTCATTCAATTGCACGGTTCGACTCTTACTAATTGCATCGCTTCGCTAATTGCAGAATAAGATAACACAGAGGAGAGGAATACCCAACAGATTGGATACAACTAACGTGATCTGATTGCAGACCATATTATGACACTTCTTAGTCGTCATAAAGTTTTTAAAACACATTATATATACGTAAAGTGTTTAAGGTTTGCATCGTTTGCTTCGTTAGTTCTTCAGCAGTGGTTCTCTCGACAGGAAACATGTACTCCAGTATGTATTGCATGTACTCCCTGTCCATAAGTAGCTTCCCATACATTTGAAAACTTTAAAATGTTTGCAATCCATTAAATTGTTTGCCTGTTCTGTGAATTCTGTTCAAATCTATGAGTTTTGAGTTTACCTCTTATGCAGAGAATATAAGATATCTCTTATGATAACCTGTCAACTAAACCTAACTGTTGGCACAACCACTGTGGCACTGGGACCCCACTACCTCTCTCTCTCTCTCTCTCTCTCTCCCTCACACCGTCTCTTCTTTTCATTTATATAATAGAATTTTCATACAATTCTCTTGTTTTGAGTTTAGTTAACATTTGATAAGTTGTCGAGTCTTTAAGACCTCTCGACTTATAAACAAATTGATTACAAAACAAAACATCTTTAAAGAGATGAGTTGTGGGCACAGGACCTGCAGGTCCTGCACAGGTAGTGTTAGAGTCGACTTACCAGACGTCCGGCTTCATTGTTATGCAGATTCATTATGAAACGCAAATCTCGTCCTCTTTCGGCGGCGTCGACGAAGGCTCGGGCGAACTTATAACCAAATTCTATATTATCAGAACAGCCGCCCCACTCCCAGTCCAACCCGTTTGGTCTTCTATTGTTTCTGTAGTCACAGGTACAGGTCTCGATTAAACCTGTGCCGAACAACAGTTTAATTAGTTGTCGTTTAGATGTGATATAAAGTTATTGGATCTAAAAATACCTTCACTACAGGCTCTGGCGATGGAGTGCGCGACGGCAGCGCTCGTTATTGCGTACACGAATGCAGTCTCTCTGCAGCCTATCGTTAATAATCAAAAAACATTGTTTCGATAATTACTTATTGGTTGACAACTAAAGTGTTCAACAGTTGGACGGTATGTACCTCTTTGGACGATTTTGCCGAAAATGCCTTTGCCTTTCATATAGTCAGTGGTGGGACAGTTCCATCGCCTGTCCTTAAATTGGTTTTGACACTCGTTTATAGCCATTTTCATAGCTTTTTGTAGGGCTTTAATAACTCCGGGATTCTCTCTGACGAGACGTCTCTGTTTCTTACGGAGGGGAACATTGATGTCATTATACGTCCCGCCAGTAATCGAATTTGTGTGACGCGGGTCTAAGTCTAACACTTGATTAGTCGGTTCCTCCGAGTGTGCGATCGCCCTATAATTTATAAGCAGTAATTCGTGAAACGTAACTTCAAACAAATCATTTAATGTCTAAAATATTTCATTTTATGTAATATTTAATTAAAACTTAAGTGAAAACGAGTCGACAGTCATTTGGCTCTAAATTATCATAATTTTCCAACAAATTCTTCGGATAAGAGATTCATAGAAATTATTATGAATTCCGGCCGTTCTTCACATCTTTCAATGACTCAATTCTATTAATAAGATAACTCAAACCATCACAAAAGCGACCAAGCTCTTCGCAAAATTATCAAAGTCAATTTTAATTCAAGACAAAAGAGGAAAAACATCATTATTTTTGTTTTAAAAAAATCAATTTTATAGTTAAATGACAAAACCTGACACTTGCTATAACCAAGATCATATTTAAATGAATGATAGATACGTAGACATTATAATACCTTTTGGTGATCCCTATTTCAATGTATTCTTTCTAAGAATGTCTTCAATTTATTTTCTCTCATTTCAAAGATTAGAGTAATAAAAATTTTAAGACTATTTTTGTCAATCGAGTGATAATAATATTCGGAATAAAAAATTCTGGTTTCAAATCATTCGAAACACACATAAAGTGTTTGCAAAGAATTTCTCTAATTTTTTCATCAGATAATAGAATACGGAATTCATTCGATAAAAGTCTGAAAAAAGTTATTAGTTTTCTCTCAGAAATAATCGTTAAAATGTTTCAATAAAAATAATATCTCATAAATAAATAAAATGTTAAAATGTTTGTCAATTCATAGAAAACTTTGAAATGAATATCAAATATAAAGTTAATGTCAATAGTGTTGACAAAAACGAGTCAAGAGTTTTGACTTTTCACTCAATTTTCAAAATAATCTTCAATTGTTTTTGGATTAAAATCACCGAAAAATGTGTACAAAAATAGTGGCGAATAAATTGCCGAATGACTTACCACCATCTGGATCCTTTTCCCCGAATGCCCTTTCCTTTTTTGGCATCAATTTTGTTGGTCATTACGAGTGTTTGACTGAGGATGATCACCAAAATAATAGCAAGGACAACTATAGTTCGGCTCCAAATGGCACTTTGAGGTACCGAAAGGTTACATGTGGTCAAACGCATGGCCTAAACAGCGCACAGCAGTTAAATGTAAGACACAATCTTCCGATCGGCCGCACATCACATCTTCACATCCTTTGTCTCCGCCCACAACTGGATAGACATCGAGTGCGCAAACGTAGCGTCGCTTTCGGTTCACTTTTGGATTGCTTTTGGATTCCTTACAACTCTTCTTAAAAATTAATTAAATCGACGCCAAAATACAAACACCTCTTATATTATACGACAAATACAATTGAAATTACAGTTATTCCAGTTTTTAGACTTACTCTCAATTTTAATGATTTGCAATCAATTTTATTTCAATTTTCTTTTGAATTCCTATTGTTTTAAATATTTGTAAAAGAGGTGTAAAACATGTTTAAAAAGTGGGCTTTTGTTTCATTTGTCACTTACTTTCGAAATGTTATACAAAATAATGTTTAAAATCAATTAGTCGTAACACAAAACACGACAAACACCTCCTCATTACTAATCAAATACTACATTTATTAATAATCTTTAATCAAAGCACTGGTTATCCCAAGACTTTTATTTTAAAAACTATCGATTACTTGAATATTTCTATAAAATAGCTTGCTCAAATTTTTGGTGTAAAATCCTAGCAATGTAGAATATTGCTTCAAAATTGATGCACCTAGATTCTAGAACAAGTTCAAGTTGGAAAGTACTTCACAAGAAGAAGAAAAAGAAGAAGAAGTTTCCCACAAATGTGAGACTCTCTCCAAAAGAACTTTTCTTCGTTTTCTGTGACACTAAATAGTACTCAAGTAATGAATATTATTACAAAACAAAGTTATCTAGGCTATACTCCTTTATGATTCCTGGTCATCAACTCAACATTAGTATAAACTGATTGAGAAAATTCAAAAAACGGTATATTTAAAACTTTGGCTAGGTTTAATTAAAATAATCTAGTATCTTGAAAAATACTATAAAAAATAACCTTGTTGAATTCATATAATCTGATCTATTAGAAATATTAAATATTGAAGAGAAATAGAGATAACTCTCAATGTTATAAATACCTGGTATAAAATCTAAAATTAAAGTGGAAATAAAGTTTCTCTTCAAACTATCTGATAAAATGCTACTTATTATTAATAACTGTTAGTATTGATATTCTTTCACAAAATTATCTTTTCTAATATTTTCTCATTTATTTAGAGATTTAAAAAATTAGATTCAATC
>JAQGCQ010000370.1:0-15182 GCA_034699945.1 Chamobates pusillus
TAATACGATGTATAGTCCCCCCTCCGCCATGTCCCTCACATATAGTCCCCGGGGACTTTATGCGGGGTAACACAGTACAGCTGTATTGTAGTTGAAATCATGATATTAAAGGTGAAACACTTTACGTGAGAGCTATGATAAAGGGCTTAACTTCATTCTTTTTGACCACATTTCAAGCCTTTTATATTTAATTAATACGAAAATGTTTGTCGTTTTTATCGCAACATTTTCATTGACCATATTTACCGTGAATTTATAGTGAATTTCAACTTTAATAATATAATTTATCAAAATTTTAAAACTTAGTCAATCAACGAGTTTCTTAAAAAGTGATTATTTGATCATTGATTAAGTTTAATAGATAAATCTATTCAAGTTTAAATTGACTGTTTTGGTTTGCACTGTACCTATTGAATGTGTATGGACTTCATACTATGGAGACTACTGAACATACAAAAGTCCAAACTTCAAATGTCAATGAATTGAAGTGCTTTATTAGAGTATTCACCCCTCACTTACTGAAGGGGGCACTAAAGGGAAGTGTGATATATATCTCAAAATCGTAACGCATTATATGAGTGAACGTATTTGTAACAGAGTTTGTGAAGGCATTAGCTTTTGTCTGTCATTTTGTTTTGGGTGAAGACTTCACTCAAATAAAAATCCTCATCTGATTGATCTAAATTGATCTAGTTTATCTCTCTATCTCTGCTAATGTTTTCAAATTAAGCAGAGATTTAAATTTGTTGGAGTTGTGGCCATTGGTTTTTGTTTGGCCTCACTTTGTTATCACATTAATAGTAAAATGAGCAAGGCAATTTGAACTTGTTTTTTAGCAGCTCTTTTGAGAGGTCTTTGTTAGACGTCTTTTGAGTCAAATCTTTTGACTGAATATTTGGTTTCAAATCTTTTTGGACTCAAAATGGAGTAAAAAATGAAACAAACTTTAAAATGGATAGAAATTTAAATGTTTTGTTTATAAATCAGTTTATGTTAACCCGAATTCTGGCCATTAGTCGAGAAAAATGTTTGATTGGGACGAAGGCGACCGCTTCTCATTCGAGGACAGCGAACGCTTTGAAGAGGACAGTCTTTGCTCGTGGATGAGCGAACCCGAGTCCGTTTGCAACAACTGGAGAGGTTGGAAGAAATTCAATAACAGTGGCATTGGTTTCACTTTCAGTAATAGCAGCACATCTTCTGCCGCTCATAAACACAAAGGTCTGTCAATCGATAATTTTTAAAAATCTAATTATTAGAGTAAATGACTTATAATTTGATGATGTGTTCCATCAGAGGGTCAATTGCTATCACTGGTGGAACTGTCAGCTCAAGCGGTTGCCTGTCATATACCGTTTGAAGTGGTAGAGCACGTCTATCCGCCTGTGCCAGAGCAATTGCAGCTCAGGATTGCTTACTGGAGCTTTCCTGAGAATGAAGAGGATATCAGACTATATTCATGTTTAGCGAATGGAAGCGCCGATGAGTTTCAAAGGGGAGAGAATTTACTGAAAGCGCGAGCCGTCAAAGAACTCTTGCAAATCGGCTTCCATTTGAGCGCAACTGTAATCCCTCCGCAATCGTTGGGTATATCTAAGGGTTCATACAATGTTGCGGTCACTTTTGACAGAAGGCGAATCACTTCGTGCAACTGCACCTGTCCAGGACCCGCCTCCTGGTGCTCACATGTGGTGTCCGTTTGTCTCTTTCGTATTCATCAGGTTTTTGTCATTTAATTTCAAAATATATTCAAATGATTAAAATTATTTGTTTCGATGGTTTAGCCAAACAATGTCTGTCTTCGGGCACCGGTATCGGAGTCGTTATCCCGTTTGCACCGGGATCAGTTGCAAAAATTTGCTCAGTATTTGATTAGTGAATTACCGCAACAAATACTACCCACCGCTCAAAGACTTTTGGACGAACTCTTATCTAATCAGTTGACGGCTATAAATACAGTTTGCGGAGCACCCGATCCAACTGCAGGCGCTTCAGCTCAGGAACAGACAAAATGGTGTTTAGATGAGTCTCAACTCCACGAAAATATTAGGAAAATTTTGATCAAATTATGCGTTCCGTCGCCGATAGTATTCAGTGATGTTAACTATCTCTCATCGACAGCACCGCCCGCAGCAGCCGAATGGTCGAGCCTTTTGAGACCATTGAGAGGAAGAGAACCCGAAGGAATGTGGAATTTATTGTCTATCGTTCGCGAAATGTTGCGCCGAAGCGATAGAAATGCAATTCCTTTACTCGAGATTTTGACTGAAGAGGTGTTGGCCTGCGATCAGATCATCCTCTGGTGGTTCAACACAAAGGTGTCACTGCATGCGGGGCTCAACGGTCACGGCAATAGAGCCAGTATTCATAGTAATACTCACGCCTCACAACACGCGTGCAGTAGTCTATGCGATGAAATGGTTGTGTTGTGGCGTTTGGTTGCTCTGAATCCGGGACTCTCTCCTATTGATGGCAAAAGTTTTTACAATCAGTTGCATGACTGGCATTTGAAAACATTGGAGAGAGTCCTCAAAATGCGTACCACTAATGGAAACGCCAATACTGTTAATGGTATTAAAAAGGCAGACATTGATGTGTTTCCCGGATTCAAACCAGCGATGGAGGGCTGTCTTATGGATTGGAGTGATTACCCAATACCTGGTATCACATATTATGGTATTCGTTCAAATCGTTGGTATACCCCTCCGGTTCACGCGTCCGCTACCGGAGGACTGATCTCATGCCAAACAGTCAGTACTGAAACTGCTATCAATACAAATGTCCCGAAGTGTACCCTCAGTTTGTCTCGAAGGGGACGTTCTGTTGAAATCGGACAACCATTAACTCTGACTGTAAACAATTTGAATGAAAAGAAATTTGTGGGAACTCCGACTTCTCTGATAAGTTCGTCCTCCAAATCAAGTCATTCTGTGATCACTTCATCGCCGAAAATAAACTCGAAGTCTCCAAAACTCAATGAATCGAATCAATCGAATCGAAGTTCTCTTTCGAGTGAAGGCTTTTGTGAGACCGAAAATGAACCGTTCGATGAACCCATTGCTAGCATTCAAATGACCTCTAAATCTGGAGAAGATTCCAGAGTTAGAAATGCAGTTCAGAGGGACAGCAGTAGTGACAGCACTGATATGATCATTGATGAAAATGGGAGTGACTCGAGTGCTGACCATAATTTGTTGGATAACAACAGTAATGCTGTCAACAAAAGTCCTAAAATTGATGCGAACCGACAGTCGACTGAATTCGAATTATATTATTACGACCCGAAGGCTACCGGAGAGGAATCAAATGACAACAAAACCTCTAATGACAATCCAATTTCACTCAGAGCTCAGACTTCAAAAGTGGTCAGAGAAGAGTCAGACGATGGGATCACAGTTTTGGTGAAGAAAATCGAAGATCCGATTGAAATATTGTTCGCGAGAGCGGAAGCACTTCACGCACACGGAAGGACTCTCGAAGCCTGTCATTTAGCCGTCAAATTGGCTGAAGAACTGCTGTCGAATCCGCCCAACCTATTGATTGAAACTCCGAGTCCACCCGCCAGAGGAAAGCGTAATCGTAGGTTCAATCCTGTTTGCCACCAGGTCAGTCTACTGGCCTCCGCCACACTCTCGAAGGCAGCTTTCCTTTGTTCAGTGTTGGGAGAAAACACTGACTATCATTACTTAGCCTTTAGAGTGGGTTTATTCGGTCTTGAAATGGCGCGACCGCCCGCTTCGACTAAGCCTTTGGAAGTAAAATTAGCGAATCAGGAACAGGATTTGGTTATACTTCTAAAACGTATTCCTCAGACAAACAAAATGATGCAAATCGTGAGAGAAAAGGCCGAACAGTTGAGAGACGGAATATTAACGACAAGAGGAGAGGCTCTTTTGCCTCTTATGTTAGCCTCTTATATATTCGATGGTCTCGTTTTGTCTACAAATCAGAACCAATTGCGAGGAATAAATGCAATCAATAGTAATATTAAAGCACCGACTGATGAAAGACTCGGCTTTGAAGCTGCAGTGGCTGCTCTCGGACTCAAAGCTAACGTTTCTGAAGCCGAACATCCACTCCTTTGTGAGGGAACGCGTAGACAAAGAGGAGAACTAGTTTTGACTCTTTTAGTTCACTATAAAGACGATCAGCAAAAGCTCCACAAAATTATGGATAAATTGTTGGACAAAGAGGTCCACCAAATGTACAAAACGTCACCCGAAAGTTTTGGGAGTAATTCATCCAATGGTAACACAACTCCAACCACTTCTGCCAACGGAACCGCTACAAAGAACAGCCCTCAAGAGGGCATCAGTACTACTGCTGAAGAGAATGAGAACCAGACTTCGAATCCTTTGCCAAATAATGAAGCGAACACTTCAGCGAATCCTGTTTTAGATCCGAACAGAGAGTCGACTTCTCAAGACTCGAAAGCAACCAATAAAAGCAAATCTGAAACCGAGCGGACAGACGACGCTTCGAGTCCGTGTTGGGACGAAGACTACAAGGCATGGGAGGCCCGCTTTCGCTGCACTAACTTCCGAACAAACAAAAAACATTCGGTGGGAATGGCCAGTATTGACAGCAGTGCTCCCGAAACAACTTCTAGTGATAATTCCCCGACAGTCGTCCGCCGTTCGATGTGGGTCAGACCCGGAGGACCTGGAAGTGATAGCGGCAGTAGTGGAGAAAGCAGTGACTCTTTCTCTTCGAGTTCTTCCGGCGATAAAGCGCTTCGAAATAAAGCCCTTCGAGAAGCTGAGAGCCCGAAGATTAATGCTGTGGTCAATAGAATGGCGTCACTGACCACCAACACTGAGCCGTTGTCTGTTGCGTCCAATCCTCGTATTGTTCCCAATGCGGTCATCAATCCTACCTCTTCGCAGATTTGCACGGGTCTCGTCAATGGATCACCGATTGTAACGAACCCGTCATCCATTAAACCGATCCGTTTCAAAGGAAAGAGGGCATACCCCTCTATCCCAAACCAGCCGAGCGAAGCTTCAGCTCATTTTATGTTTGAATTGGCCAAAACGGTTCTGGTTAAAGCTGGGGGTAATAGTACTACAGCTGTTCTGTTCACACAGCCGTCCGCCACTCAAAACTGTCGGGGACCGCATCGGGCACTTCATATGTGTGCCTTTCAAATAGGAGTATATGCTTTGGGTTTGCATAACGCTGTTTCTCCAAATTGGTTGTCGCGAACCTATTCATCACATGTTTCGTGGATTACCGGTCAGGCGATGGAAATTGGAAGCTCTGCTATTAATTTCCTGATAGAGACGTGGGAGGGACACCTCACCCCTCCAGAAGTGGCCTCTTTGGCAGATCGTGCTTCGAGAGGTCGTGAGCCAACAATGGTGAAGGCTGCCGCAGAACTGGCGCTGTCGTGTCTGCCTCACGCACACGCACTCAATCCAAATGAAATCCAAAGGGCTTTAATTCAATGTAAGGAACAGAGCAATAATATGCTCGAAAGAGCCTGTCTTGCAGTCGAGTCCGCTGCTAAAGGAGGAGGGGTTTATCCGGAAGTGCTGTTCGAAGTGGCCAGAAAGTGGTATGAACTCTACGAAGAGAGCCTTCAAGAAAGGGGTCAAAGAAATGTTCTTCAGAGACACCGAAACCATTCTCTGGATATTATCAATAATATGGTGAGCGGTGACTCACAGCCAACCGCTGCGAACGCCATAAACAATGTTAATCCAAACGCAGGCCTTTCGATCGCAGATCAGTCACATCTTATGATTTCAAATGAACGTCAGCCCCAATTCGAACCAATAATGTCTGGACAGCATCAACAACAGAATCTATTGCCGGTAACGGTTGCGTCGGCCAGTACTTCAACTGTTCAGTTGCCATTATCGTGTCCGCCTATGTCTTGTGGTCCAAACGGTCCGTTCACATTACCTCCTCATCCGAACAGTACCTTTCAGTTCGGTTATTACCAAAGTTTGACTCCATTTCCTCAGTCGACTCCACTACCGTTTCAGTACATCTCATCTGCCCCGACGTGCAATCCTTTCCCATACCCTTTCTTTCCGAACGCTGTGAGCACAGCATCCACTGGTTTACCACATATGCGGAACGTTATGCCTCCCCTTATGTATCAGAGTCATCAACAACTTATGCCAACGGTTAGTGTCCAACAAAATGGTCAGTTCCCGAGACCTCATATCATAACTATCGCCACAACTGCGGGATCGCCTCATCCGCAACAAACTATTCATATGAATTCGGTTTCTTCACTATCGGGTCCACCACAACAACAGTTACAACAACTAAATCAGAGACAATTGGGTTATTTGTTATCAGCCTATAGAGTAGGGATGTTGGCTATGGAAACACTCGCCCGAAGAGTACACGATGACAGACCTCAGGCCAAATATGCACGAAATCCCTCGTATGGGGAAGACGTCAAATGGCTGTTAGGAGTGGCCAAAAAACTCGGTATTCAATTATTTGCTCTTTTATTGGATTTGTTTTCTAATAGTATTCCAATGATAGGAACGTCATATTTGCAAGACTTCTGCATTTGTACCGTAAATTCTGTGGCCTCGCCTTTCGTTTTACATGAGATAGTGTTGGATACGGCACAATACTTGGCTCATTCGAGTGCCACTTCAGGCATCGCTCATCCAATTCGCTCACATCTATTGACGCCATTAATACAAAAATGTCAACAAATGTGAGTTGTATTCAATTGAAATGATTGTGTGATGTCTAACATATTTGTGTATTGTATGACAGGTTCATAGCGTGCACTCACTTCAAGATGTACCACATCACACCCGCCGATTACGACGAGTTCGTTGGCATAATTCGAAGCGCGCGGTCGGCCTTCCAGTTGACTCCGGGCGGAAATATTCAGTTCAACGAACTGTTGCAGTCGTTGCGTCGCTCCAAATCATGTAAAAAGGATTTGTGGCAACACATCGCCACTTCATTACAGACCGCTATTTGATAATTGGCTCCTTTAGTAGAAAAGCCATACATTTATAGCAAATGTTAGTTAGAAATCGCACTTCACTTCGCATTCAACTTATAGTCCAAATATTACATAAATATGTCTTTAATTAAGACAAAGAACTGCTCATTAAATCACTTAATTTTAGAGAAAAATGAAAACTTGTATTAAATGACATGAAATCGATAACTGTTTGACAAATTGCTGTACAAATACAATAAACCAAATGCTGTAAAAAAGGCGCAAATCTGTGAACTCAGGTCTTAGTTAAGCACCGATTTTGTCATACATTCGCAAAATTCAGACAAAATTATTGCTATTTATTATTATTATAATTACTTTAAAACAAATTCTGAATAATTGATTGTCAATAAAATCTAATAAGAGTTATAGTAAAAAGTGTGTCACTCCATAACCACTCCATACAAGAAAGCTCTCAGTCCTTAACTTTAGGCCATAAACTCATAAACTGTTTCAGTTCTCAATTGAATTCTTCTGTTTTTATCCAAATATTCAAAACATATTCTAATAATTCATTGTATTTATTGTTATTTTATTGGTTTCTCTTCTCTTCTATTCTTTTGTTTTGAGTATAAACTCAACAAAAAAATTCTTAAATATATATTTGATTTGATTTAGAGGTGAATGAAATCCATTTGAAAACAAAAATTATATATAAATATATATAAAACATAACATAAATGAATATAAATTTTATTATATAATAATATAAGTTATTTAAACTAATCTATACATTGAGTTAATACCATAAATATATATAAATATGAATAATATTATGTATTACCAGTTATAGGACAGTATTATTTGGGTCTTTGTTTTGTTCGGTGTTTACGTCCGAATCATAATTAAATGTTGTCTTCGCTTATATTTAGCGCAACCGTTATATACCTGTCCAACAAAACGCCGCAAACATTTGATCCGTTGTTCGATGAAAAAAAATTATAAAAAGAGAAAACAAAAAATAGTTGTAATTCTTTTCCAATAAAATAATTTTTATTATTTGTGAACGAATTCCGCAAAAACTGTACAAAAAATTGAAAGAATTGGACGACTATTTGCACAAAAAAAAATTATAAATACCTAAACAATAATTTGGCCACAAATTCAAGTTATTCTCATTATTCGTTTCATAACAAAAACTATTTTCTCTTTGAATTCTTTATTTTAAAAAATATATAATAATTTCTTATTTATTGTTAGAATTGATTTTATTATGTTTTCCGTTTCATTACTTCTTCTTCTGTTCTCAAAGAAAAATATCTCAAAACTTATTCGTAATATTTATTAGAAAAGAGATATTTCTCGAAGTGTAATGACCCGGATATTAATGGATACATCATTTCGAAAGAGATCTCTTTTCGAAACTAATCGATAAAAAGTGTTAACACTTTTGGTTTGATTCACAAAATGTTTTAAACAAAAATCTTTAACTTTAAATAAAATACAAAACAAACGATTTCTAAACTTTTCTTTTTTATCGTTATTTAACTGATATTCTAATGAATTGTCGATTCATTTCATTATTTGATAAACGCATTGAATATATAATATATTCGATACAAAATCGTACAAAAAGTGGCGATTAATTAAAAACTCGATTCGATTGCTATTTATGTGAGATATCCGTCGATTGAGTTTCGATTCAATTGTTTTGAAAATATGAAGATTTTAATTAAAACTCAAATTTAATGACTAGTTTTATATTGAATGACATATAAAAGCAATTAATGAGATTTGCGTCCAAAATGATCTTGCTTATTTGCTGTTATTGTTTCTGACGATTTCACAGACACAACAGGACGGCGCGAAAAAGTTCTCTGAGGATATGCTCTGACCAGAAGAGTCGAGTGAAAGCAATTTCTTCTTTATATACTTCTGTTTGCAACGACTGATAAAACCAAACGGCAGCGAAACCTGATTAGAACAAGGTGAACCAGGAGTCCTATCACCAAACATTACAATCAATTTTCTATTTTATTCACACTTCAGATATAATTCAATTAGTATTTATGTTAATAATAAATAGTTAAATGAGCATGTTTATTTGCATCTAGGCCATCGGAGAAAAATTTACCGATGCTTTTCATAGTTGGCTTCGAGAGTTGAGTCAAACTTTTTTTAAAACAGTATAACTTTGAACCCCAACTGAACTATTAACGAATTTTTGGTAAATCTTTCATGTCTGATCTAGGTACTTATTAATAATAATTTATTATCGATGAGAAAAACTTTCGTTAATCATATTACTCAAAGTTACAAAATTAACTAGATCATACATATCAGATTAGCAAGCTATGAGTAACAGTTCGAAAGTCAAGTAAACTTTTATAATGAATTACTTATGGAGATTGAGTCACATTTTGTGTGAACTTCTGACAAACTTGCTAATTTTTGGCTAATTTGAGACGACTGAGCTAGATCATATCTAAATAAATAATACTTATTTTGAACGACTGATTACTTTTTTTGAGTTGAATATTATCTTAAAATTGAATTGAATTCTGAGTATTCTGAGTCATTTGATCGATTGAATTGACATGGTTAAGATAGAAAAATAAGCAAGGGCTAATCTTAAGGACTATATTGAGTCGATGGTTAGAAAATGTATACTCACTGACAAACTTCAACTTTGATGGCTTGTTTGAGTCGGGGGTCTCTATCAGACAAATTGATGACATACTTCCACTGACTTTTATCATTGAGCGCTGCTTTAGGCTCCACTAAAATCATTCTGGAAGGACAGGCCGGGTCTACCTCTCCACCGGTTTGCCGCTTAAATCTGGTGTGTGTTTGAGATATCATTTCATTTGGAAACGACTGATGATATGGTTGTGAAGACTGATAGTTGTTCTCATTTGTCTTATGAACTGTTGGCGTAAAATGAGAAGCATAAGGATATGTCACCCCTTCCATATTCCTATGCTTTTGTGTTGGACTAAACTGATGTCCGTTTCCGTTATTCTTATAATTGTTATGATAGCCATAGTCTTGAGTCGAATACAATGAATCATAGTTTGGGTTTGGATTATAAGGTATTCTCTCATTGTTTTGTTTATTATTGCCGTACGAGTCGTAGTGGACAGCAGTTTGATAGACAACATATCCTTCATGTTTGGGTGGATTTTCATATTGAGGTTCAGGTGGTGGCTCTTCATAAAAGTTTGGCTCCTCATCGTTCTGACTCTCGTCAACGAATTCACTCGAAATGTTGAATCGCTTGGCTTTCGCCGAACGGATCACTTCGAAGACGTCATCTCTTTGTCAGAAAAATGATAACATTTTTTAAAAATCATATAAATTGCAAAACAAACATACGTTGGATACGAGGGTTTGACATCTGCACAGACTGTCCGTCCAGTTTCGGGGCAAAACTGAGGAGTTGGCAGATAGTCTTTCTTTGAGGATGGCTTTGGAACCGCATAATCTGAATACCAATAACTACTTTGAGTATAAGTTCCGCGCCACAGGGGATTCGTGGAGGCAGACGGCACTGGACTTACATCTTGTATCAGAAGTGCAGTGATGACAGTAATCCCAACCAATTCAACAAAAGCCCACATAAATCACATAAATATGTAAACGATTTTTCTGTAATTATAAGACAATTGAGAGACAAACCAATGGAAGACTCAAACGATTCGATATTTGAGAGAAACTGAGAATTCAATTAAAACTTCATTTTTCGTTTCGGAAAATCAATGGACTCTTCGGTTGAAAACATGTTCTGATTTGAAGTGAAAATAAATTGAGTGAATCCTCACAACACTGGTAGCCAACACCAGATTAACCACTAACAGAGAACTGGCTCTCAAACCAATCACTATTGAAAGTTGTAGCTTAAGATCAGGCATTAGATTAGTTTTCTTTAGCATTGGATGGCATTTAAAACTTAATACTAATATTAATAACTTGTAATATACTTAAAGACAAGTTTCCAAATATTCAATTGGAAACACTGACAGCAGACGAGAGGCGACTCTTGTCGTGAAGAGGAAACTAATAGTTTCTATAAATTAAATATCAGAGCATTTGATTCACTAATCGTTTGAGAAATTAAAGCAAAAAAACTTGAGTTTTAGTGTAAAAAAGAAAGTTTTAAGACTTACAATAATAGTCACGAATTGAATATTAATTTAACTTTTATTTTCAATTTCAATATCATTGGAAACACTTGTTGTTCACTAAGCGTTGGACTGAAGCGAACAAATGGTTGGACTGAAGTTAAGCTGAACTGAGATTGAGGTCAATGATTAGGTTAACCAAAATAATTATTGTTACGAATACTCCATCTTTATATACCTATCCTTCGGCCAAAAGATAATTTCCTCCCAACTCTGGATCGTAAGCACATCCCTCGCTATAGAATACAATACACATCCGACCGAATCGACATCCAATAAAGGACTGTCGCTTTTAAGAAAGTTCTGACGTTTTTGTCTTTTATTAATATAATCTTTTTAATTGGTCTCTACTGTCATGTGTTTGGGATAACCATTAGGAGGCAGATATCCTCCCCGAAGGATAGGTATATAAGATGAGACATCTCCACAATAACAACTTCAGTTAACCTAATCATTGACCCCATTCCCCCGTTTAGCTTAACTCGAGTTCGAGTCCAGTTTATGAACAGTTCCTCAACTATTCATTGACTTCACTATAAACTGAATAACGAGTGTTTTCACTGATATTCAAACTAAAAGTGAATTTAAACTAAAAATTCGTGACTTTTATTATGAGTTTTTGTTATTCGGTATAAAACTTTGATTTTCTTTACTTTGTTTTAAAATCTCTACAATTTTTGGTTGACTTCTGCACTCTCTTTACTTTTCTTCACGAATACACTGAACACAAAAAAGTGTCAATTAATTTACTATTCATTCATTTATTTCATTATTGGGTCACAAAAATATTTTCAGAGAAATCATTTCAAATAAGATATTCTTCAAATAGATATTAAACGATAACTTTTTCATAGATTAGATAACTTACGATTGCTTTTAATTAGGATTAGATAACAATTCAAACCATTCTTACTCTAATTGGTTCTTACAAATGAAACATTCATTTAAATTATTGGCGACACATCTCTCAAAAGAGGCCAAAAATCCTAAGAGAGAAAACAAATTGAGAGCTTCGGGGGATTGTCGTCAAAATTCTAAAAAATTGGATCCAATCATTTTATACTCTATTTTTTAAATTAAAATCACATAATTTTTTTTGACACTAAAAACTTAATTAATGTATAAGTGATTGCATTCTATAGTGATTTAATCGATTGATTCCGTGTTTCAAATCAAAATTTTAGCCAAAAGTGATAATTAGTTTAACCAAAAATTGAATTGAAATTTGAGTTTATTTACAATAATTTAAAGAAGAAATGCCAACAAAATATCTTTAAGCGTTCATTCATTGTCTCCTTATTTAATGTGTGTTTTGTAAACTTAATTCAAAGTATATGACAATAATTGGAAGAATGTTATGACCAACCGATTAAAAATGTTGACCAATAGATTATAGTTAGCAATAGTTATAAATTATTAATAATTATTAATAATATCGAGAGGCGATGTGTTGCTCGATGAGAGGTATAGATAAGAAAAAGACTATTTTTATGATTTATCGATAAATACAAATAGATATTCAAATATAGCAATATTATTAGAACCAGAGTTTTTAGAAAAGTCTTAATTCCTAGTCTAGTCTAACAACTTTTGCTATTAATAATAATAATAGACTATTAAACTCTTATTTATACTTTCACTGTAAGAACAAATAGACTGTATATAGGAGTGGACCGATCCAATTGAGTGATGATCAAAGTGAGGACTCATTTTAAATCAATAAAGTGATCACTGAATGCAAATAATTGGAAATATTTAATTAAATTAGTTGACAGAGGAGTGTCTCCTAAACTCTTCACTGCATTCAATTAAATTCATATGAATTAAGTTCTCAAAGTCTGGATTTAAATCTTCACTTCATTTAAATTTAGTTTATCATAAAAGTAGTAAAACTTGAGAATTTCAGAATATGCTCTTGATTAATTAATTAATTCTTTTATCATTTTGTGTGGTCTCTTTCCTCGAATACATAGTTAATCATAATTTTAAGATCTTAGGCCTAATATTATTATCTGAATGATAAAAGTCTAGCAACTTTTTATGATATTTTAATTATGAAATTGAAATTCAATCCATCATTTTTTGGGGTAAAATACATTCTCAATGCAAACATACATTTTAACGAAGATTGTCAAAAAATTCCAATCTTTAAGTCTTTAACTCAAAAAATGTAATTTAATGAAGATTTTAGTTTAAAATATTGATTATATGTTTGACCTCAAAGTTATACTCATTTAGAATATTATTTTCAATGATTTTTAGTTTTGGGAAGAATTTTGATAACCAGACGGAAAGTCGGAGACTCATAGCAGACGTTTTCACACAAATCGCAGCCAAGGCTAAGATATCGCACTTTTTTGCTTCTCATATATTTTCATATATATTAATTTAGCATGTTAGTCTCTATTGAAATACCTGTTAGTCTCTTTGTTACCCAAATTAAATTGGTTATGGTAATTATTATCAACAAAAATCAAAAGTAAAACTTAATGTTTGGATAAACAATTGAAAAGAAATTTGTGTCATCATCTAGTTTCTAATTTATACTAGGTCATGGCAGTGGGAACATTTAACAACAGAATATTCATTGAATAAAGAATTTGTTGAACAAAAGTTTGTTAAAATTCTTTATATGAAAACATCATTTATTGGTCAATACATTAAAATTTTAAAATCACTTCCTTTTTAAACTTTTTAACACTTTATTTCAATTTTTCATAATTTAAATGAATTATTTATAAAATGGATATCATATTTCAAATCTAATATGATTTTATAAAACTTTTCTAATTTAAAATGAAATCATTACAAAGATTACAACCAATATTAATGATAATAATATTATATTAGAAATGAACCCAACTTTGAATAGTCTTCAAGTTTTGAGTAAATTTCTATTGATTTAGAAATAATGGAATAAAATCTTTCGATTAATTACTAAAATTAATTATTTTCGTCATTAATCTAAAAATTTAATTCCATTATTTCTAAATAAACAGAAATTTACTCAAAACTTGATAATTATTATTATTGTTAATCCTATTGTTGTTTGAAAACAGCATTAGATTCACTCAAATCAATGATATTTTACAGTTGACCTGGTACTATAACAATGCATCTGGCTATTCTTATACGGGCGCTGATATTTAAACACTAATTAAAGACAATTATAAAGTTATGCGGGGCTACCGGTCCCAAATTTTATCACAACTGAGTATTGTTACATAATATGCTTTTGAAAGTATTAATGAGCAAGTTAAGTTAAGTAAGGTAAGCTAATGATCATATGGTAGGAAAACCCTTATGTATGGCGTATTAAATTATATTTTCCAAAACAATGATATATCTCTCAAAAAATTAAAATAATTTATTATTATTTGAATCTTAAAATAACAAAACTATTAATTAATCAAAATTTAATAAATGATTTGAACGGAAATTAACGTCAAACTAATTGAGTGCATAGTTTTTCGATAACTTTTTTTTAGTTTCCCAATAGTTTTGGCACTGAATTAATAATTTTTTTCACATTTTATTTGCATTTATCGCATAACAAATCTGTTCTCAAAATCAAGAAAATATTTCAATGAAAATGATAAATGATTAAAACAAGATAATGACCAAGGTCCATTTAAGATAAGCAAGTCAATATTGTATCACTTTTGTTAGTCTATTTCAAAAATCAGTTGAAAAACTTCAAAAGTCATATAAAAGTGAATAAAAGAGGGATAACCAATGGAAAGGGATCAGCCCAAACCACCTAGATTTGAAAATTACAAATATCCTTAAATTTTTGGAAATGTTAACATTATATAAATCACGGGTCATCAAGGGGGGGGGTATAGGGTAGTTACCCCCTCCTAGGTTTTGAAAATTTGCCAAATACCCCCCCTAGGATTTTGAAAAAAAATTAGCATTACAGGTATACCCCCCCCCCTCTGGAAAATTTTGAAAATAGAAAATTTTGAGAAACGAAAATTTTGTTTCACGAATTTCAGTCAAAATTAGCTTTCTCAACAATCTTGGAGTAGTTTAGCCAACATTTTATATCATTTTACTCTTTATTTAACCTAAAT
>JAQGCQ010000371.1:0-15176 GCA_034699945.1 Chamobates pusillus
GGCCGCCAT
The DNA here is from genome assembly GCA_034699945.1 of Chamobates pusillus. Lineage (NCBI taxonomy): Eukaryota > Metazoa > Arthropoda > Arachnida > Sarcoptiformes > Chamobatidae > Chamobates > Chamobates pusillus. Next base: position 10 of record JAQGCQ010000371.1, read on the forward strand.
CTTGGCCGCCATTTTACCCCACCCTATACCCCTCCCTAGACCGACGGAGCTTGATGACCCATGTTTAAGACATAATTCGGTTGAAATTTTTTTACATATTTTCGATGAATGAAAACAGTTTCATTTGATATCAATTAGCGAACTGTGCAAAAAATATCTGAAATGTTATCATGGTTTAAAGTCGTTCAATTTTTCACTTTTGACTAAGTAGTTTAATACCTTATATCAATATATTAGAATTGAACTCGAACAAGGAGAGAATGCTTGAAACCTGTGTTTATCATAGTATAATATTTTTGAAAACTCTAAATCTTGAGCCAGAAAAATAGGCCTGATTCCATCCGACCTCCCCGACCTCCCTGAATTCTCTGACCTCCCCAAAGATGATCTAGTTTATTTAAATGTACATTTAGGCCCCTAAAAATTGAATTTATTAATTTTTTGAAAATGCACTTTGCTTAAAATCAATTTGAATACCCGACATCCCCGACCTCCCCTGAATTCAAAATCACTTTAGAATGCTCTACTCTATTTAAATATATACATTCAGACACCTAGACTTATTTAAAATTATTTAGAATTAATTTTTTGAAAATGTACCATGCTAAAAATCAGTTTGAAAACCCGACCTCCACTGAATTCAAAACCTCTCGCAATTGACTAGTATGCTCTAGTCAATTTTAATAACTTGATTAGCACCCCTATACTCAATTAAATTGATTTTAAGTTATTTTTTTGAGAATGTATCTAGTTAAAAGTAATTTTTATAACCCTACCTCCCCGACCTCCTTTAAATTCAAAACCTATTTAGAATGCTCTTACATATTTTATTATCTATTTAGACTATTTAATATTCATTTCAATTGATGTGAAATTGTATTTTTGAAAATTTACCAGGCTAAAAGTCATTTTTATAACTCGTTCTCATTATCTTCCTGGAATTTCAAACCATTTTCTAATTGATAGGGTGAAATCAACTTCGAAAACATTAATCTACGTAATTGAGCTTTTTCACAATGGCGAGCCTATAGTCAGAGTAAACTGGCAATTATTCTGTTCACCAAACAACTTGCAAAATTATTGGGCCCATTTAGTAATATCAACGCATATTCACTCCACCCTGGACTAATACATACAGATTAAGCTAGGCATATGCCAACTAAAGATATACTGAAAAAAATTTGCAAAACATTTAGAATAACGATAGAACCCAGAATGGGTTCTCAGACCACACTCTACTGTGCCCTTGAAAAGAGTATTGAAAATGAATCAGGATCATATTATGAGTGAGTTACAATTGATAATTTCGAAAAGTTAGAGTAAAGTAATCAGAATTTGAATTATTGGATCAATTGTAAAAATTTGAAAATTTTATTGAATTTTGAGAAAATGCTAGATTATTTGAGATGATTTTGATTTTTTTCAGTGACTGTAAACGAGTGGACAATCCTCTTAAAAATGCAACTGATGAAAAATCGGCTGAAAAACTTTGGCAACTAAGTTGTGAATTTGTGAAACTTGAAAAAAGTTTGGATTTAATTGAAAAAAAATTTAAGCCAATCTGAGGAAATTTTCGCTGTTTCAAATTCAAATTGAAAAAGGTCATTTTTATATTTATTTTGAAATTTTGGACTTTTTCAAATTTCAAACACTGGAAATATTTTCCCCTGGATAAACATGTTTAATTTTCATCCGAATCATATAAAAATCATTAACAGTTAATTTTGATTAATACACTTACCTAGTTTCTAGCTTCTTGGAAATCATAATTTAATTTTCATGCATCAATGAAATTGTAATCAGCAGATATCGTTGAATATTTGCTTGTTCATTTTTCGAATAATCTACAGAAACCAAAACATCAAATAGGTAGAAATATATGTTCATAACTTTTGATCTAGTTGACCAATTTAGTTTCTGTTTTTTGCATAGAAACCATGAAATGTTAGGATTTATGAAAATACTACAGTCAGCTTCAAAAGTAACTTGTGTGATTAAAAATCGATAAAATAAAAAATAGCAGATGTTTTCACTATGAAGTCAATTTTAATTTTAAATGAAATTCTGCAATATTTTTTCTATTCATCATGTTCGATCATAATATGGCCTTTAAAATTAATTTCTTATGTAATTTTTTAATCACGAAAAACTAAAAATTTATTCAAATCAAAAATGTTACATATCAATTCGATGGAGAATTTAACGCTGATTCTGAATATGAAATTATTTTTAAGATAACTGAAATATTTTAGTTATTATCAGACTTATTTGAATTTTGATATAGATAATATGGGCGAATTTCTCGAAAAGCATATTTTATCTTAAAATAAAAATTTCATATTCAGAATAAGCGTTAAATTCTCCATCGAATTGATATGTATCAACGTTGATTTTAATAATTTTTTTGTTTTTCTTGATAAAATAATAACATCAGAAATTAATTTTAAAGGCCATATTATTATTGAGCATGATGAGTGGAAAAAATATTGGAGAATTTTATTTGAAATTAAAAATGATTTCATAGTGAAAACATCGGTCATTTTTTATTTTCTAGATTCTTTATCATACAAGTTAATTTCAAAACTGACTGAAGTTTTTTCATAAATCTTAACATTTCATGATTCTTTTGCTAAAAACAGAATTGAAATTGGTCATCTAGATCAAAAGTTATGAGCATATATTTCTAACTAATTAGAAGTTTTGATTTCTGTATATTTCATTTGAATTGGGAAAAATTGCAATAAACTTGAAAATCAAAGCTTTTCAAAACACAATAAATAATGTAATGAATTGAAGTTCAATCAACAATAAAATCATTATCAAGATCATTAGTTGAATTATTTGAAAATAAAAATAAATCCATTAAATTTGATATTATTAGAACTTTAATTATCTTTGATTTTTAAAAAGTTACACTGAAAAAATATAATGTTTTGATAATCAAATTTTTATTAATTTTTTCTATATTTGACCAGTTCTATTGATGAATGACCTATCTCAATTTTTCATCAAATGCGACTACTATTGATAGAATTGTTTGCTTTTTTTTCTATAAAGTTTTCAATTTGAATGTAAGCTTTATTGATTGTACACCAGCAATTTGGGATTTTGAAAGGGTGTTATACTTGAAGCATCACATAATTTCTAGTATTCCAGGAAAATAAACAAGCAAGTTTATTCACATTTACTGATCTTATTAAATAAATACTAAGTAGAATTTGAAAACAAAATTACATATAATTGAACTTATATATTGAATAATAGATATTTTGATTAAAAGGTTTGATTAAAAAAGAGTTCAATTATATGTAATTTCGACTTTCATTTTCAACTTATTATTTATAGATTTTACTCAAAAATAACTCATTATACGAATGTTAATATTCAAGGAAGTTTTCTTCAATATATGTGAGTAAACCTACTTATGTGTACTGAGATGAGTAACCAGCTCGAATTTGCCGGTGCACATTATAGATGATGAAGCTAGAAAATTTTTGAATATTTCACCTGAATAGCAGTTTCAATTGCAAGGACAAATCATTCCCAAACCACAATTAACTGGCTATTTATCATTTCCTTCAATCTAAAGATTGCCTCAGTTCACACTCTCCTGAAGAGTCTCTCCTTATCTTGATAGTGTCCAGTTGCTGTAGTAGATAACTCAAAGTATGACAGATCATCAAGATTCGTCAAGATATGAATCACCATGTTTTAGCCTCTGAAGGTTTCAGTGATTTGCTCGTGGTGAGACTGAAACTTGACAATTAAGCAATAAATAAGTTTAGCTCAAAACAATGTTATTGTATTTTAATATAATTTTACAAATAATGATAATAATATAGATTTATATTACATAAACAATAAATGATTATGGAAGAAAGGTTAGGTAATAAATAGTTGTATTAATTCAAATGTGAATATATAATATTCACACTAATGATAGGAAAAGTAAATAATAAATAGTTGTGTTATAAATGTATTGATATATCGAATAGTAATCGACAGCAAAAAAGTGATAGCAATAGAAACCTATTGTTGAATCGGTTAGTCGTTCAGCGAAATTCATAATCTTGATTCTTTGACGAGTTGAAGGTTTTGCTTTAATTAAGAGAGAATAAACCATTTTAATCGGTTTGTGTGCTGACTTAGATAATTTTGCGGACAAAACGTTGACGGTGAATACCAAACAGTAGACCAGAAAAAATGTAAAAATTGACCAGATTCGCATTGCCAAGCTTGATGATTGGGAATGAATCATGTAAACTAATGCATAGGCTGCAGGTGTGGCGATATAGTATGTACAAAGTAGAAAATATTTATTGAAGCCATTCATTTTTTCAGTAAGATTAGAAATGTAGTCATGTCTTTCAATCAATTTGATGAAAAGTCTCACGTCTTTAGAAATGATGCAATCACTCATCATTTCATTGATTTCATTGAACTGGTACTTAAGATGAAGAGTAGTCGTATACCATGAAATACCGACACCGTAGAATATTGCCAAGAACATAAATGGCTGAATTAAAGTGATCGCGTCCCATATTAGAATCAAAAAGAAACTGTATTCAATATTTGACTGATAAATTATTATCAGTGTAGGACTCATCACTATTATGGCTGAGGAAAATGATAACGAATGAAATAAATGTTTTAACATATACTTTGTGATAAAATTAATGCGCGAATTGTATTTGCGCCAATACTTATCAGTTAACGGATAGCGATTCTCATTTTTCTTGATAGAATTCAAGAAATTAACAATCCACAATGAATGATTCCTTTCTTTAGTTGTGATGACCATTCCCAAGAATGTCATCAATACATAGGCGTCAGACAACCCGAGTGATATAACACGTCCATCTCCTAAAATGTAATTGTAATCAGCCATCAAATAATTGATCCATGGATGATTGAAAAGTGCACTGATCCCATAACGTAAAGCGATAATGAAAATAATGCCTCTCATGAGCAATGCTTTGATCACTCTTCTCTTCTCACTGATTTTGCGCTCGTATTGATCAAAATTCGAAGAATAGATGACATAATATTTGGCCAAAAATTTTTCCATCTCTTCGAACCCATTGAAGTCTTCCTCCTGAATTCTTTTCAATTTGCGTTTGGTAAATAATTCTACATTTTTACTATTAGAGTTTTCCATTGCCAACTCTTCACTCAACTCTCAGCTCGAAAAATAACAAAGTATATTTTATATATAAGAGCGCTCCCTTATATACCTACATTTTCTACCAAATCTTCATTAAAAATATTCTAATAGTTGTATTGAGAATGAGAATAATTAATATAATGAAAAAATATATTAATTTTACGTTATAATATATTTCATCCCATCATTATATCAATATCTTTCTAACATTAAGATATTTTGAGTCATTAATGATTCCAAAAATAAAATATTTTCTTCGAAACTAGAAGAAAAATTTAATAAACAAGATCATTAGAGTAATTCACTTCAAATGATGATACATAATATAATAACATGATAATGATCTTGTTTATGAAATTTATATCTAGTTTTTGAAGCAATCAAAATCAAAGATATCAAAGATTCAAAATATCTTAATGTTCATAGAATATTGATAAGATAATTAGATGAAATATATTATATCATACACGATTATATATTCTAATTCTTTTGATAATATCACCATTGGCAATGAAGTGAAATATTGGTTTGACTCTTGACTTTGGTTCAACTACATTGACTTAGTTTGAGTACATGTAGCATATAATTTTGAATTAAGCTACAACCACCCACCCATCACTTTTTTAGCGAAGGAATACACCTTTTCATAACAGGGCATCTCATGTTACTTCTATTGAAATTTTTCACCCCATGTTAAGTCTATGGAGGGGGAGGTCAATGTCAAGTCTATGGGAAAATTGAAAAATTACTTGGTCAAAAATTTAGCTTTCTGTTCATATTTCTTTATTGATAACGTCATTTTCTTAGATTCTTTTATTAACAACGGCTAAATATAATTTAAGATATTCAAAAATTAATTTTCCAACAATGCTTTTATTAGCAACGTCAAATTAAAATTCTTTTATTAAGAACGACATTATAAAATTTAAACTGAGCAAGATATATAACTTATAGTCAATGTAGTGAAATATTGGTTTGGCTCAAATCAGCGTTGTTTAATGGCAATTTTTGCTTTGCAAATTGCCATATATAGAAAGGTTATTGTTGTTAATCCCCGAGTCACTTTTGAAAATTTTTAGGACAATATGTGGAAATCTTTAAAATTTTTTGATTGTCCGAAAAAAATCTTTTTGATTTTCAAAATTATGAACGAAAATTGCCATTATATGGAAATGCTTATTTCCTGCTTGTTCATTTATTCAAATAAAAAGATACATGATAAATCGATATAACTATTCAATAGGAAGGCAAACCTACTGATTCGGGCTTGAAAATATTAAAATTATCAACAATTACAGTTATTTTATTCAATATTTCAATAGATTTGACAATTGAATTATTATTTATCAGTACAGTCTTCATGCCAGTATTGACTGCTCCTGTTATGCCACGCAAAGAATCTTCAAAAATGACACAACTGTTCAATGATTCCGGAGCTGGATCAAAGCGTTTGGCACAGATAAAATATACTTCAGGCGAAGGTTTGTTAGCCTTAACTTCTGGATCATCCCAACCGCAAACATAATGACTAAATTGAGAAAAATCCAAATCTTTAGTGAAATTCATTTCCATTTCAAAATCCTTCTTTTTTAAATTGGTGGCGATTGCCATTGGGATTTTGTTCTTGAACAAATGTTTAACCAACTTATCAAACCCAGGCATCAGTTCAAACCCAATTTTCATCACATTAGCTTTAAATTCCTCAGCGAATTCTTCATAATTAATTGAGCTACGTGTGTACATTGCTTCGTAGAAAATCTTTATAATCTCTTCAACATCATCAACCTCTGGAATTTTTTCTTAATTTTGGAGAAAGATAAAATATTTAGATTTTTTTTGAAAATATGGATTCTTATTTCAAATTACTCTCTTTAAGAATAACTATATCAGGGTTTAATTTTTTTCCATAGAACGAAACCATTTTATTGAAAATATTTTTTAAATCAATAATAGTTCCATTGTAATCAAATATTACGTGAGTTGTGGCTGGATCACTTTTGAATGACATTTTCAACGATTCAATTTAATCAATCATGATTCAATTAATTATTTTTATTCAGATGAAATAGGTTTTGAATGAAAACCAATGATAATATAATGAATATTATTGATAGAAAAGGTTTCGTCGATTAGAAAAGTAGTTTTAGTTTCACTGACCAAATGAAAAATGATAGAAAATTGAATCAAATTAAATAGCTTCGGGATAGAATATGAACCAGTGATGGCCAAGGGGGTTATAGACTAGCTAACTCCCCAAGAATTGGCCAAGGTCAGACCTACAAGAATTTTGGCTTTTTGAGATTTCGGAATTTTTTCTTATTTCTTATTAATTAATGTAAATAACATCTTGATAAATTAGAGATAGCACCTAGATATAGTTTAGAACGTGTTTCCAGGCTTAAAAACCAATTATAGTGTTTTTTTGACTTTTTGACCCACCCTTGAAAATTAAACTTTTCGAGGTCTATTTCCACCCTAGAAAGCCAATCGTCGGACCCCCCACTCTACGAGAGGTACCCTGGCCATGATCGAATATGAACTTTTATAATTTTGGATTCTTATTTCAATCCTAATGCAAATTTTTATCACGAATATTTTTGCATCCTAATCCTGATGCAAAAATATTCGTGATAAAAATTTGCATTTTGACTTTATTAGTTATGCAAAATTATTCTCGGTGTATATGTTTCTTAATACAATTAAATTATCTACAGATATTTTTAACAGCTTTTCAATTAATTGAAAAAAGTTTTGGGTACTCGAGGCCAATAATGTGTATTTTATTTAACAAACAAAAAAGATTTCAGTTTTTGAACTAGATAATTTTTGAGAAGTTCATTGTTAGTATATTTGCCCGAAGGTTTACACACTTTTCTCACATCTATATGATAGATTAATAAATTATCTTCAAGAAATACTCTTCAATTTTGCGGAAACCTCCAAGCATTGAGCTCATTTTTCAATTTATATGTGTAAATCCGACTAAAAAGTTTTAATAAAATCACGCATTAAATTTTTCAATATAAAGAATTTATATTCATCAGTAGTTTGGAAAAGATTATGAAGAATTTTTTTAATTCTCATTCCGTTGATGATGAAACGAAATCGAATTTTTGCTACAATATGCTTATAATTGAGAAGATAATTATTGTATGATTCAATTACTAATAATAATTATTATAATAATACTTTGTTTTTGAAAAATCCTTTTTCCGCTTTTAACATACGAATTTCTAACATAGACGAATTCTCGGTTAAAAACATATTTATATAAACAAACTTCACATTATTTCATTTTCCATTGAATAGAATTCAATTTGATATTGAAAAGTTATCTATCGGGATTGTAATAAGAAAAATATGTGGAAGAAATAAAAATGCTTATTTCCAAAATGATTTATAATCAAATCATTACTTCAATATTGAAATATTAGTTCCTCAAAAATCATTTTTCACTACATTGACTTTAGTGAATGTAGTTTATGGTTTGTCGTTAACCCCACCAACCCACTTTATAAATAAAATAAACCATTTTAAGTCAATGGAAAAGGGATCAAAAATTTCAGCACTCTATAAATATTTCTTTATTGATAACGGCAATTTTCATGTATTCTCTCATAAACAAGGGTAAATATAATTCAAGAGATTCAATAATTTATTCCAGAAATTCAAAAAATCAAGCTATTAATAACGTCAAATTAGATTTCTTTTTATTAAGAACGACATTTTAAAATTTAAGATAGAAAAGAAAAATATTACTTTCGCCAAAGTAGAGAAATATTAGTTTGGCTCAAACAAGCCTTGGTTTTTGGAATTGAAAGAAAATAATTTCAAAACTTCAAAATTTTTCTAATTTAACTCGGAAATTTATGAAAATTTTCACTTTACCAATTGAAAATTCTCAAGTCCCATTAATTTAAATTTGGAAAGATAACTAATTGAGAGTTTTTCAACAATTATTTAATTCTTTTGTAAAATCTATTTAAGCAATTGTAGAAAATTTTTTGATTTATTTCACAATTCGAATCGGAATTTTCAATCAATTTGGAGATTTTTTTGTACCGACTCTCTGCTTCTTCGAGAAACACTTCTTGGAGTTTGAGTTCACTATAAACTGCTTTCACTCTTTGAACAGATTCAGAATCTTTTTTGCCGTAATTTTCTTTCAAGATTTCCAGTTGTTTCTGGTCAGAAAAGTGGAAAGCAGCTATTATTGGCCAGCAGCATTTTCCCTCTTCAATATCGGTTCCAATTTTGCCAGTGATTGCGGGATCGCCCCAACAATCAAAAAAATCGTCCTGAACTTGGGCTAGGCAACCAATTTCAAGTAGTATATCTTCGGCTATTTTGTGTTCCTCAGACGAGAAAATACCTGACATATACATGGCTAATAGAAGAGAAGTGATTTGAATTATTAATCGATATGATAAATTTATAAGATCTGTTTCGAGAAATAAATTATTTTGATATTTTTGATATAAATATAAAAAGGTGAATATGAATAAAAAAGTATTAGAATGCTATAGATTTTATTCATACCAAGTCTTACGGGAAGACTGATTGAATAGAACGCAGTTTTGTATTTAATAATATTGTTGTATCTCGACTGTGTGAACATCTGAAACTGAGGTCCTTTATTTGCAGGGTTAGAAGCCAAATCCATATATTGTCCCAAAGCAGTCAAGCGGCACATCTAATGAAGTGTCAATAATTTCCAAAATTCAAAAATTTTATGATACCTGATGCATTAAATCCAAAATTTGTTTATAATAGGGTTTTTCCGAAAAGAAAATTCTGAGAATGTGATACATCTCTTGATCAACAAGAATCGCGTCATTACATGAAGAAAGTCCAACTTCATCCTCGAATAAATTTTAAAATAAATTCAGATGTTTATTCAAATCTTTTAATGAAATTTGATGAACTTTCTTTGAAACAAGCTGGAAATCAGCAATTCAATATAATGACAATTTTTCATTACATTGACGAAGTAATGTAGTATATGGTTTCGTCGTTTACCCCACCCGCCCGCCCGCCCAAGGAAATGAGGATTAAAATATTGAAACAATTTTTATATGAAATTTTTTAAATTCTATCATCAAAGAAGGGAGATATTATTTATCTATTTAATAAGCAAAACGCCTAGATAAATTAAATATATTTAAAATAAAGAAGGCATTGATATGGCAATTCACCAAAATTTTCATTCTGAAAGTTAGAATCAAGAAGACTTCACTCAAATTACCAATTTATACCAACATGGCTGACCTCTTCTCGTTATAGATTGGTCAATTATGTCATCGACAATCAAAAAATGAGCTTGGAAAAATTCAACAGTCCATCCCAGCACTCGAGCCAACTCTAACTCACTTTCGTTGATATTTCTTTTCTTTTGTTCGGCAATCAGTCTAACTGTATCGACTACAATCAGTCCTCGGTTGCATTTCCCGTTGGGTACATTATAGAGTATCGTTTTCTTGAGCCATATATATGTATCACTCAATTCTTCATTGGGATTTTTTGGAATCAAATAAGATAAAATAGAATCAAACGTTGCATTGAATTCATTACACTCTTCTTCGTTGCTCATTTTTCTGCTTAATATGAAATTAAACGCTTGAAATTTTGAATTTATATTCACATTTATGAGAATGCGATGATGAAATTAATAAAATGTATTCTACAATTATATAAAAATTTGAAGTACGAATATTTTTGAATAATTAAAGAATATATATTTATATACAAAAAATATTCGTGCTTTTTATTTTTGCTTTATGTTTTATATAAACATATTTTTTCGAATATACAGTAATATTCGGATATAAAAATCAGCTAGTGGCTTTCAAAATTCGTTGTTTATGGCCGATATTGTCTGAAAACGATTGACACCTTAAATCACTCTTTGATGTGATTAATTAAATTTTATCCAACAATTTACTTAAGTATTAGTTAAATAGTATGTATTACGATATTTGATTGAAATTAATTTGTTTTTCACTACATTGACTTTAGTAAAATGTAGTATATGGTTTTGTCGTTCACCCCACCCACCCACCCTTCCCGACAACCACGTTACTTATAAAAGACACCCCATGTTAAGTCTATGGAGGGGGAGGTCAATGTAAAGTCTATGGGATAATATTAAGTCTATGGGAAAATTTTGAGAAAAATTCAGCTTTCTGTTCATATTTCTTTATTAATAACGGCATTTCCCAGCATTATTTCATAAACAACGTCAAAATATAATTTGAGATATTCAAGAATTCAATTTTATCATCTCTTATAATTTGAAATGGACAAGATATATTACCTTACAATCTCTTTATAAGTAACGTCAAATTAAAATTCTTTTATTAAGAACGACATTTTAAAATTTAAGTTGTGCAAGATATATTACTTATAGTCAATGTAGTGATATATTTGTTTGATTCAAACTAGCCTTGTTCAAACACTATTTATCAAGTAAAGTAATATTTTAATGAATGCTTTTACTTATATTGTTCATAAACGACATCAGTTGTATGAAAAAGGCTAAAATTTATCAAAATTATAACCAAATATTGTTTAAAGACGATTTTTTATAAGCGACACTCGATGTTAAATCCCCATAGGAGCTGCACGGGCTTTGAAACTGAGCGAATTATAACCGATATTGTCTATAACAGGATTTTTATATCCGAATATTACTGTTTATTTATTTATATATATATATATATTCTGAATGCGAAACTGAATTCAGAACTTCAAGTTTAATAAATAAAACACGAATATTTTTGAATAATTTCAAATTAAAATCCTCGATTCAATTTCACACTCTAACGTACCCTCTGATTTTGGAATTCGTGGTGATATCCGATTTATGAAATTTACATCTTATTAAATGGAGAAGAAAAAATTTTGTGTTTTAAATTTTATTTCAATTTTTCACTACATTGACTAGTAAAATGTAGTATATGGTTTTGTCGTTTACAAATATAATATTACATTGGATTGGAGAAATTACCAATTTTCCTAAAACTTATTTAATTTCACATTCCAATTTGATCAGGAAACAAGGCTAGTTTGAGCCAAACTAATATTTCACTACATTTACGAAAGTAATATATCTTGTACAACTTGAATTTTTAAATGTCGTTCTTAGTAAAAGAATTCTTTTTTAACGTTACTAATAAATACATTATTAGAAAATTAATTCTCGAACATCTTAAATTATATTTAGCCGTTGTTAACAGGTAGCTTTTTGATAACAGCGAGTTTTTAGTATTTAAGTGGAAAGCCTTTTTCTATCGCACAGGTTCCAGGTAGCATTAGTCCAGATACTTAAAATTAGCTACAGATCCAGTCCAGCTGAGCTTTCTCCCATAAGATTAATATAAGTGAATTGAATTAGCATATAAAATTTTCCCATAGACTTATCATTGACCCCCTCCCATAGACTTAACATGGGACGCTTTTATCAATAACGAGGGTGGGCGGGCGGTATAAACGACAAATCCATATAATACATTTACTGAAGTCAATGTAGTGAAAAAAGCATTTGAAATATATTTGCCAGCAGGTTCAATGTCTATATTCATGTATATTATAATTATATTAGGGCCTGAGGTTATCATTAACTTAAATCTGTGTTAAACGAAAAATACTTTCAATATCATCCTTGGTAATCATGATCTACTTGACGTTCGTATCACGAATAACGGGGCAACGTTCTTCATCGACTACTAAATACTTTCAAAATATTCTTGTTTTAAAATGGAGAGTTCGGTATGTCTTATTCAATTGTTTATGTCAATGTAACCAATTCATTTAAACGTTAACCGCATTTTCAATTGAGACCGGGAACAAACGATTAGCTGGAAACAAATTAATGACGGATATTTTTTACAAAAATTCCTTTAAAACAAGGTTTGGCTTCAAACCGAAGAAGACTACATGGACGACTTAGATATGTGAAGTAAGAATCGAATTTTTTTTCCAGAACCTAAAAATGCGATTTTCTCAATCTACTATTCAAACTCAAATTTTAAAACCTTGTTGAAAATAAAGGAAAGACAAAAAAAAAGAAAAACTACAATAACTTTTAGTTAAACCTCACATCTAATAGAATCAGTATTATCCGACAGAGATAATATCAACTCGGAAAGACTTAAGATTAGATGATTTGTATCGACAATTTTCTAGACAATATTTGTATCGACAAAACGACAAAACTATATACTACTCATTATATCGTCAATGTAGTGGAACAAGCAAAAAATAAGTATTTCCATATAATGGCAATTTTTCACTACATTGACTTCAGTGAATATAATATATGGTTTTGTCGTTTACCCCACAAACAAACCAACCCACTCACGTTAATAATAAAAGACACCCCATGTTAAGTCTATGGGAGGGGGGTCAAGAAATTCAGCTTTCTGTTCATATTTTTTTTATTAATAACGGCAATTTTCATGTATTCTTTTATTAACAACGGGAAAATATTCTTTTTTACTCGATTTTTATTCGATTTTAACTTAATACTAATTTTTCAATTTGAGTAATATTCGATTCTGATTAAATCCAAAATTGTAAACTGTAAATATTGATTTTCCCATATAAATTATTACCACAAAAAATGCATTTTATTCCAAAAAATTTTGAAAGAGGGTCAACTTTTCGAAAACCAATGGTCCAAAGGGTTAGTCAATTTTTAATTGATAAATATCAAACAATATTCTGATTAATGTTTGATATTTCAACTAACCTAACCTAAAATCTCAAGAAACAGGTGACCACTGACTCCTTCGATCGGAGCATATGATTCATTAGAGAAAGACAGAAATGGATGCGTTGCGGAGCGCCTCCAACCAATCCTTTCTTCGCAATTCTATCAGGATCAAAATATCGAGCGACAACTCCTACATCAGCGATAGGACCCCATTGTATAGCCAGTGCTGGCAAACCTTCAGCTCTTCTCAATTCACACAATCTGTCCATGAATGAGTTGGCATAACCATAATTAGTTTGACCAAGATTACCCCGACTGCTGACAATCGATGAAAAGGCAACATAATATTTCAATTGTGGACACAATCGACGCGATATTCTGTCCAAATTATAGAGCCCATGTACTTTAGGTCTGAGCACCGCTTCAAAGCCTTCTTTGGTCTGAGTCTTAAACATTTTGTCGTTCAGAACCATTGCTAAGACAAAAATGCCGGCCACTGGTGAAATCAAATTGCACTCCTCTATTAATTTTTCACATTCTCGAGCATCGATGACGTCCCTCTTTGATATCACCACCTTCAACATAGGACAAATTTTATAAATGATCAAGGACTTTTATCAAGATTTAAATACATGAACGCAAACACTTTTCAATCGCTTTAAAGTGATTTCTTGAAAATTGGTTGTTATTCCCGAACGAGAGGTCAGCACAAGTTTGCGAACCCCTCTAAAGACCAGCCAATTGGCTAACTCGAGACCAAAGCCACCCAAACCTCCAATTATTATGAATGTTTGATCGCTCTCAAAGTGGGTGTTGTGCACAGCATTAACCAAAAGCTCTGATTTGCTTTCGTCTCTTATTTTGACCAAAACTTTCTGAATATAGCCGAATGCCGACACAGTCTTCAGAGCATCGGTGACCACCTCTACACTAAAAACCTGTGCATCAAAGGGTTTGACCACATTTTTGGCAATTCCTTCTTCAATAAGTTTGAGGACTTCATATTTAGGCGACTCATTTGAAGAGTTTGTCTCTTCTTGAGAGTCAGCGAACAGTTTTTCCAAATTAATTATTTCGATCGAAATATTCTGACCAACATTTAGGCCTGGATTCAAATCAAATTAAAATTTACTTGGTTATAAAGTATTCAATAAATACCTTGATCAAATAAATTACTTCTTTGATTATCTGCTGACAGAATATATTTTCCATCAGTTTTGAGACAAAACAGATTCCAATCAATAGGAAAGTCATTCGAAGAGTCGAACACAAAATCCAACCCTTTTTCAG
>JAQGCQ010000372.1:0-15158 GCA_034699945.1 Chamobates pusillus
TATATATTTATATCAAGCTTTAAAGCAAGCAACTTTTGTTAGTATAAAAATAACCTAGCTTAAATCAACATATTATGAAAACTAAATTGAATCTAGATTAATTGAAAAATTCAATACAAGTCAAATGGAGAAATAACAACATTTCTCAAAATTATTATTGATTTAAAAGGATAAGGATTACTATAAATTTAACAAGGACAAAAATGATAAATTCTTATTTCGTAATTAATTAGAAGATTAAAAAATCGATTTTTGAATTGAAATAAATTGGAAATGTTTTAAAACGTTATTTATCTAGCAGGAATTTTAAACAAATCCAATATTGTACGCAAATCACGAATTTCCTTACGCATCGACTAATTTATCGGTTTTTTAATGAGAAAAATAAATTATTGAAGTCTTTCATTAAGTCGTTTCTAATTATAAATGCAGTGAAGAGACGGAAACTAAGCTCTGAATCAACCAAAAGATTGGAGAATATTATTGACAAAGATTTTGGCCAATGATTGCAAAACAAATGTTTTTCAAAATTCATATTAACGTCAAAATTGAAATTTTAATTAATAGCAAAGGTCAAGGAATTTGTAAACTGGAATTATGCCAAGATAATACTCAACTCTGAAAATAAATCAAACATAAGCATGATCAAAAATATAGTCTACAAATAAAATATGCTAATTTTAAGCTAATCATGGATTTCAAAATTTATTGTCCAATAATAACATTTATTCAAATTTGAAGACAAGTTATTCTTAATGGAGATTATTTCCAAACCAAATCCCTGCTTGATCATTTATTACTAACAACATTATATCGGAAAATATTTTCCATTTGTGTAACTTTTTAGAGGAAAAAATCAGTTAAAGTCATGAATTAATAAAACCAAATATCATTAATTCAATGTAAGAAAAATAAGTAATGCTTTTCGCTTATGTCTCGATTGGAGTATATTTTTTTGTGTAGAAATTCCACATAAATATCATATCAAGTGTTTGAATGGTGTGAAGAAGTGGTTGAAGACCTGTTGCCGATCGCATTACCGCACAGAATGCGCTCAAATACATTGCGTTAAACATTAAGTATTTACTTATCGTACTTATGGTAACATCACTTACAAGAAAGCAATTTGTCTGATGTCTGAAGTAATGCCATAAAGAATAAGCTAATGGAGTAAAAAAGTGTAGGCTATAAACACACCGAAGGGATGCCTGGAATGCGATTCAACTTCACTATTAACGACATTACTCTCAGATTGAGGAACATCTGAAGGCATTGAATATAAATAAACATATATTTCTTTGATTTGTGTGCCTATCATTCGGTGGTGTTATGTCTCATAAGCCCTAATCGAGTGATTGTTTTACAAATGAATCGCACAAATAGTATGAAAGCAAACAAAACCAGAATTTCGTTTACATTATTAGACAAATGAGAGAAACTCTAATATTAGAATATTTTATTGAAAAATCGATAAACATTTTCTATTTATTGAAATGACTCGGAATAAGAATGTTTGGAATGCATTTCTTTACTTCAAATTACTTGTCATTTGTATTGAGAAATACAAAACACGTGTAAAGTATATGATTCTTATGAAACATTTGGCAAAATATGTCTTTTTTGGCGCCAATTCACTCGATTTGAGTGAAAAGAAGTGCTAATAAAATAAGTTTTATTGAAAGGACTCGATATTAGAAATGAAAAAAAAACTAATGTCGGGGGCAATAAAGGTAGTGATTTTCCGCTCCACAGACTACTTATATGCATTGCTGGAAAGGGTGAGTTCGTGCTCGGCATAGCTTCTCACTCTTGAAGTCGAGGTATGGCTTCTATGGCAACTCAAGTCATAACAGTTGTATGACAAGAATATCCACTTAGACTAATTTGATTTTTGTGGTCGTGTGCTCTCTGATCGCACCCTTTTTTCCACATTATTTTATTCATTTTAGTCTCAACTCTAGACTCGAGTCAAACAAGTGTTGAGAAACATCTAAAAACATTAAGAAATAGATAAAGTGATGCCTTTCCTCAACTGAATCACTGGTGAGTATAATATGATTAAACGAACAAAGAATTAGCGGTGAAGACATGTTTTATGTTTGACTACAACAGCCATCACTGCCTTTCATTGCTTTCTATAGAGTATGTGTGCACTTAATTATACAAAAGGATATACACAACAGTTCTGAAGAAAGTGTGAACTCAGAACTCTTGCCTTTATTACAGGCACTACATAATAAGTAGACAAATGCTGTTCTCCATTAAATTATAATGAGAGCACATCTTTACCTTCTATTAGATTTGTTTGCATACTTCAAAGGGTAGACTATCTTTACATCGAAAGCAAATTTCTTTTGTCAAGTTTTAGCACAACTAAAGCCTAAACACCGTTACTATAATTACAGTCTATTACACAGATTTGAATTTATAATTCAATTTGATTGTAGTTTTGTATAAATTATAACTTTGAATAACAAACTCATTGAAAATATATGACAATAAGTGAGAGCAATATAACTGCAGACAAACCATACCCTAACTTAAGAGATAAACTTATTTAGAAAAGTGATGGTCTGTTATTTGAATCGCTGCTCGTTTTGAGTCATTCCTCACCAAAACTCTTATCAATTGAATGCACACAACATTTGATAGAAATATATTAATAAATATATAAATGGGTTCGGATTTCAATGGTCTGACCGTTTTGTGCTCACACTATAATATATTCAATTGTCTCAACGATTGTCCTCACAATATGTTTGAATATCAAACAAGAGGAGCGCCACTACACCACTACACCTGCCTTCGCGGCGAATAATTACACTAATTTCGAATTAACAAATGCTTTACTTTCTACCAGAGCTCTACTGCTTTGGGCTAAAAATTGTATGAAAGGGTTGACTCAGTTATTGGTTTGCAAATGCATGTAATGGATGTACACATGTTTACGCATTTAATAATAAAACTCAAGAATTAAATCAAATCGCAATACATTTAAATCGATCGAAGAAAAGCTGTGTTTCAAAGCATATGCCATAAGAATTAAAAACAGAATAAAACCATTTGCGGCACAATTTTTCAATTTGTTATAATTTTTAGTTCCCTTTTTTTCCTATCATTTGATTGACTCTAAAGTTAAAGTAAAGAATAGTTATTTGATTATTATTTGGTTGAAGTCTTTTAACAAACTTATGGACAAAACTATGGAAACACAAAAAAGTTTTAATAGAAGAGAAAAATTATATATTAGATGTGGTTTTACACGCATGGATGAGGCCAGACATAAATTGTGAACAAATCAAGTGATTGCCTCCATTATTCCCTGCATTAACAGCACAGCACTACATCACTACTTGTGCTCAAACACTGGCAATACTGCAGAGAAAAAGTATTGTTTTAAACAAACTTTAGATAAAATTATAAAACGAAAGGATTGGCTGAGAATTTGGCGAAGGAATAGTGTATATACAGAATGGAAGAGCGAGAGGACAGGCATTTCAGTGCATTATTCATTGCCAAATGAAATGAGTAGATAGAGATAGGAAATGAAAACAAAGAGTCAGTGCAAACATTGAAACAAAACAGTTGAGACCAGCGCTAAGATTATACATACAAATGAAATATAAGTAAAATAACAAAAATTCAAAGCAAAGCATACAAAAGCAAAAGCCTTCGCTTTAACAACAAACGTCTGGTTGTAATTCAAAAGTGAGTCCAAACTCACACTTATATTCACTCTTACATTAAATTATTGTCTGACTTTTTTAGACCAAAATCATGTTTAATGTGCGACTCTTCATAATATGTAACTTTAATTTGAAATGAGACTAATAAGAGATAATATATAAGATTAGAATTAGACGGCTCTATATTCAGTGCACTTCCTCTACATTTTTAGCAGTCATTTCTAATTAAATCAAATTTTCTAATAACGAAACTTAAGTTTTGTTCATCAACTTTACACAAAATGCTAATTACGTTACAGTTTTCCTAAGAATTAAATTTTATTATTAAGTTTTATTACATATTAAAGAAGAACCAAATTATACGACAAAATCAAATATACTTTTTTTTGTCGATCTTTTGAAACATGAATTCAAAGAGAAATGAATGACAGAATGTATCTTAAATTCATAATAATTTATATCCAAAGCACTTGAATAGTGTATGAGTTGTGCATAACTTATATGTCGTTTAATAATAACTAATAGAAGACTAACTGTTATATAGTTTTATATAAGTTTGATATCATTTTCTATAAAATTGTGTAATTCTGAGAAAATTTAGTGGAAAGCATAGCAGAGACCAGTGAAAGGCTTCCTTAGCAACTGCTTTTGATGGTATACTAGATTACTATGGGTTGGCTCTACCTTTGACTTTAAAGCAATCACATCGACCGCAAACATTGCCTCAAAATTTTCTTTTTCTAAAATAAAAAACTAATTCATTAAGAGTTAGAGTCAGAGAATTATAGCAGAAATTTTGTTGCAATAATTTATATACATTTTTAATATATTACATGAAATGAATTAATTTTGATAGTCTTTGGCTTTTCATTGAAAAAATTAGTTTTAATATTAACTTTGAATGAGTAGAGCTGTTGTGCTGTTTTCTTTTGGAACTGTGCACTAAAGTTAATGCAACTCTCATCAAGTGTTGTGCACATAGAATACACATCCAATGCATACAAAGGCAGTGCAGAGCACAGAGTCAGTTGTGTGCGTTCTTTCAAAAAATTTTCTAATGAGTTTTCTGAAGTATATATTTTGTAACTTTGCAGCAAAACTCTTGTGCTGAGCAAGTCTTCCTCAACCCTTTACTTCCAGTTTCACTCAGTTTTCTCTTTTGATAAAAATATTCCCTTTTGAGAAAAATCGATAAAAAGGGACTGCGATTTGCCTACGATTTGCCCGAAGAGCAAATGAATGAGAGAAAGAGCTTTTAACCCGTTTCCTGTGCTTCGTTTGCTTCAACCAAAGGGTTAAGCATTAAAGGGAACGTTACCTTAATATTTAAAGCCTTTTATGACAAGCAAATACTGTTAAATGCATCAAAACACTATATAATGGAAGATGTGCTCAGCTCTTACATCATATAGTAGTTGTAGAAGTAGTAGTATTGGCCTTACATTTATATGTTCTGTTCGATTGCGACAACTCTTTCCAAATACAAAGAATCTATTTTTGTATTTTGTGTTCAAAATTCAGTTTAAACTTTAGAAATGTTAGGCATTAAAACATCTCAAATAATGACCAAACATTGACTGCTTTGTTGTTGTTCTGCACGAAAGCGTCTTTTTGGGAGTCAAATGCACAGCCATAGAGAGTGATAGCACTGCATAGCAAACCATCTTTTGAATGGAGAGTTCAACTTTATATTATTCAAAAGATCCCTCATTGCAGTCAAGCATTTTTATAATAAGTATTACTCTATTATTAAAAGGAAAGGGTTGAAGCAGTAGATGCAGTGCAGCATCGCCTGTGCCTCATCTTACGAGTAATGGCGAATCAATATTATTATTATTAACAGAATATTAGGAGTTGAGGCTCAACAGCAGATGACTAAAACACAAGAGCAGTGTCTCTCAGCCCTATCTCTATCTTATATATGATTATATGCAACAAAATCATCAAATATTAGAAGAGAACCCAATTTTATACACATATGAACTCACTTTAGTTACTTGAGATGTCGGTCGGGTCTAAAGTTTAGCTCTCATTTCAGGGGTGAGTAGTACTGAATACTTATTATTTAGTCAAATGAATGTCATATATTTCAGGTGTTCATTATTTTGTTGCATAATTACACTTTGGAAGGGAAGACAGTTAGACTCAACAAACAAATCCAAACATTCAATATTATAACAAAAAGTGCGCTCATATACAACATATAGGGATAGACTCAGAGACAAAGTTCATACAACCATCTGTTGAATGTTTTCTTATTGATAGCACGGCTCAAGTGATTCTTAAGGCATAACTTGCACTCGACTTTAATCACTTATACCCCAAAAAAATGATAATCGACTGAAAGCTGACGCAAAACTCTATTCAATACATGTATTAAATGTAATACTTATCTGAGGGCACACTCTTTACATGAAATATAAGACATCAAACTATCAACAAATTAATCTCAATATTTATCTTAAAAGAAGGCCAAAGAATATTGAATTCATATAAGTATTCAGACAATGAGTAACCACTTTATAACATTGAACAAGAAATTGTTGCATGGTACAAAGTTCATACAGTTTTTTGTGTTCCGTCGAATGACTTGTATTTTTCAAATCTAAGCCATTGCCAGGAATAGACTCAAGTATTTATTGGCGAGTCTTAAGAGATTTATGCGGTTTTAGGGACAACACTCCTATGGAATCAAAATTAATTTTTTCCAAAACACGACTAAAATTGAAAATACATTTTTTTATCAATTTTTTTGATAAAAACATTTGAAGAATAGGATAAGTAATAGAAACGATATTAAGGTCTCTCCATATTAAGGGTTTCCATATTTTCCAATACTCTCAACGTTTTGTTCGCATTGAAAGTGTGATTGAAAGGGAAATCGGAGAGACTTTGTTTGTGTGGTGTGTGAGTGGCAGAGCTCTGGCACCAAATTTTATGCATTATATAAAACAAGTTTAATATAAAGCTTTGTGTTTAAAAAGATTGCATTCTCTTCGACCGGTCCACTGATTTTGGGCAATAAGAGTCTATTCTCTAAAAGCTTAATATTATTCTGTTCTCTGTGTGTCCTCCAGTACTCTCAACGTATAACATATCCAGTGCTCTCTCCTGTCCCTCGCGACCGAACACATGATAATCCATTGCCTCTATTCTACGACTTCTTTGTGTTTGGAGAACAGCTTCACTTTTGGTTCTCATCTATCGCTCTCTTATGCGTTAGGGATGAGGATGAGGTGATTGGAGGGGGTCTATGCCTGAACTGCATCCATCTGTGCTATGCATCGTCCGAAGGATGACTGAAATGATCTTCACTTTAATGTTCTCAATAGTAGGAGAACTCTATGGTCTCATTAAAGATGACTCACAGCTATAGCACAGCACAATCTCGAGGCTATATTTCAACTGTTCGACTGTTCCCAAACAAAGAAGCTGTAGATCTCCCTCTGAAGCATGAATGTGGCGGTGCATGCAATCTGACATCTTTCCCCGATCTGACATCTTCCCCCTCAAGTGCTGCCATTTTCACTTTTCTCCCACAATAAGAGTAATCTCACTCTCACTCCGCTTTAGCTGAGCCTCAGCTCTGTCTGTACTCCAGTGAATCACCAGAGAAGGGGCCCAAAAAGAAATGCAGAGAAACACAGCAGACGGTTGGGTCACATCTAATATTGCATTTCGGGCCCTCGTCTCTCAACTATGCCTGTGCTGAGCACACAAAAGCACTTCTTTGCACTTTAGTTCGCTAACAATTCGCATAACTGTTACACAAAACAACTGAAAACACTGTACGACAAGAAATTTTATTCTCCGCTGACTTTATTCTTACAAATAATACCAATAATACAACGAATATATATTTTTTAATTGAATTTTTTTATAACTTCAGCCCAAAAAAAACTTATATCTGATTTCTTTACTTATTTTTTAAGAAATTTTTTTTTTTGCAAACACTTTTGCAAAGAACTAATAGTAAGACTTGAATAACAATCGCATGACTTCATTGATATCGAAGTATAATATTACGCGTTTTCTATCTAATTGCACTGGGTTAAAATTGGAATAATTCAGAAACGACTTGAAGTTTTATAAACAAATTTTAATGACAAAAACAAAACTATATAATGAGGAAATGGAATCACTTAAGGGAGGCATACACTCCATAGTCTCCGATAATTTTGAGCGTGCGTCGGACCCCTTCGGTCAAACTTTGTGCAGTATCTTTAGAGACAGTTTCGGATATACCCGACCATATTTTTCGGGTATTTCTCTTTTGGAGAGAACATCACATCATTTGGCACTTTAGATCTGTCCAAAAAGTGGTAGTGCTTTGAGCCATAATTACCATTGGGGTCGGCTTTCACGTAAGTCTCGTCATCAAAAATGAAGACTTTTTCGATAGATTTTCGGTAAATGAGTCGACAATTAGTTTTGGCTCTTTTTTCTTGATTTGCGGTGTATTCAGGAATGACTTTACATTTGTTTGTCTTAATTCCAAGTCTTGTTTTGATGACAAAAACTCTGGTGTGAGACATACCGACACTTTTGGCCACTTCGCTCAGACTATTGTTTTTGTTAACCAGAGCTTTACGTACTTTTTTGACATTTTCTTTAGTGGAAACAGTAATTTTTCGGCCCGATTTCGGTTCAAACTCAGCCGTCCCTTTCGTCTCATATCTGGCGATAATGTAATAGAAAGCCCGCCGTCTATATCCTTCTTGCATAAAGTGGGACACCGTTTCTAATTTATTCAGATTTGCGATTTCAGTATAAAAGTGCACAACTCTACGGCAAAGTTCTTGTCTTTCTTTAACTGTCATGTCTTTATTATCAAGTTTACGGTTAATAACAATAATGTAATGAATTGATGAAAAAGTAAGCTCTCATTCGAACCTATGTTCGACAAAAACAATATCGAGTCTCACGCGCGGCGCCCCCTCAAAATCAGTGCAATTAGATAAAAAACGCGTCTTAGTATTAATTTTTGAGAAATTGAAATCTCTTTAATAAATAATAGTTTTGTTATACATATGAAAACATATGTTATTAAGTTTTAATGTAGTTTTTATTATTTTATAGCAAAACGAAACACCATTAAAGTGAAATCAAATGCAATAGAAATAGGTCTACAGGACTGGTGTTTTGGCTTTTAATTGTTGTTTGAGTTAAATTGAAATTTCATTTTGATTGAAGAGAGCGGTTAGCAATCAAAGAGTCAAACAAATGACTCAATACGTTATGCATTGAAGTAAATATTGCATAAAAATGATTGTATTTTTAACAGGACTTTGCATCCAATTATGGTTTACACCCATTTCTCTCAATAGTAATAGTATATAACAATTGCAAGAATGGCCACAATGGCACAGAATGGTATTGCACTAATGCCAACACTGGTCCATAATTGCGCGGCTGATTGGGGGGTAATCACCCACAAAGTCCCCCATTATGTGCGACAAAACAATGAGTGAACTCTACTCTGGCAGTGAATTTCATAACACTTTTGCGTTACATTCAGATAAATATTAGATAAAAATTATGTATTCATACCATTAAATATCTGTTCAGAGATTTTTGTTTGCCATCGAATCCACTTCAATGACTCCAATGACTATCGCAGCGGAGATCCTATTATTTTTCAGAGCAAATCCCTTTCCAGTATCCGATTTGACTTTTTTTCTTGGACTTCAACGGTATGTCTGCATAAAAATTGTTATTTTTATACTTAAATATAAAAATTGGTTCGTATTTACACAGAAAAATACAAACAGAAGAGAAAAACATTTATTGGAAAAAATCTTGAAATAACAAATCGTTGGAATTACTGCTAAAACTTGTATAACAAACGAATATCTTGTTTAGTATTAAACAAACTAATCGTAGTATTACTACAATTCCTATGAATTATAATTGAATATAAAGAATGAGTCGTTTCAACGATCTGTTCCTCTCAAAGATGTTCTGCAAAAATATAAATCAGAAAATAAAGTTTACTCAACACTGGAGTCAAAATGTTTATGCTTTATATGACTTTATATGACTTTATATGACAATCATTTGATGGTAAATACAATGTTTGGCAGCGATTCTCTTCAATCTTAACACTACTTCTTGAGTAAGCAAAGAAGTTTGTGTCGTCTCTATTGTCATACCTTTCCTCTCTTTCCTCTACTATGACTTATGAATAGCACAACAAATAGATAATCGAATATATTATATGATATTTTGGTTGCGTATAACTGTATAACACTTTTGTATATAAATTGGATTTTTCTCTCCCTTTAAGTTCCAACCATTTATTGAATACTCTTTAGAGCACATCTTTACGTATAATTGGTTTGATTTGATGTACGCTTGTGTTTGACATAGTTTTTCATATTATATGATATACCGGTGCCATGAATTTCAAATTAAAAAATAATATATTAGGATATAATTCATGCGATTGAAGAAATCCAACGCTTTGTCTCTTTTTCTAAACAGTTTTGTTTTGATTCTACAAATTATATTAAACTAAAAGAGTATATAATTAGTGCCAAATATAACCTTTGATTTACAATAAATATGTCCTCAAATCACGAATCTCTCGCACTTTTTGCCACAAAAAACCTTTATTTTTGTTTTAAATGATTTCAAATATTAGATAAATTTTATTGTTTTTGTTAGGAATCGAAATTACTTTTGAATTGTATTTACATTAAACCGTTTAATGGAAAGCAATGCAAAGTAAGGCTAATAATCATCTCATAGACAGTGGTATTGTTATAATCAATGAATGACTGACTTTTAATAGCATTCAAACGATAACAACGATATCAACGATAACCTGTTGCCGATTATTCAATACATTGGGATCTCATATATTATGTCTTTCTATTCAATCAAACTTTTTGAGTAGTTATGGGTTACGAAAGTCGAGTTGAGTCGAGTTTAGTAGAGTTTCTTAGGATTATAAAACTCTCCATAAGTCGCATATCATATAAAGAACAGTAAAATACATGCAAAATATCGATCCAAAGGTGGATATGTTGTGGACATTGAGTAACAATGAAGTCAATATAGCACTGACTCTAACACTGCTCTTCAGTTGCCAGCGCTCAGAGACTACGAGTCAGCACTAAACCAGACAATAAGAAGCACAATGAGGAGAGAGAGAGAGAGAGAGAGAGAGAGAGAGAGAGAGCGAGAGAGAGAGAGAGAGAGAGAGAGAGAGAGAGAGAGAGAGAGAGAGAGCAACTCTGATCATATTAAAAGTATTTGATCGGAGCTTTTATGTGTTGCTAAGAAAAAGTTAATTAGAGAGTAGAGTCACGATCTGGTTGTAGAGCTTTTAAGAAATTTTAGTAAAACAACATTTGCTACGAATTAATACTATCGGCAATAATGTTGGCGTTGACTACAAGACTACAATAAACTATATATAAAATTAGTCGAGTCTTATATAATAGTTGTTCGCATACTTATTGCTCACAATAAGAGTGTTTGGGGCACAGAATAACTCACAAACGCACAGAAACGCGATATTCCCAACTCATGAAGTCCTCAGAATTAGCATAACATCCATTCAGTGTTAATGCTATCCCTTTTCATAACGTCTTAGACTTTGTTTCAACAAAAATATACTTAAATTTTATTTTAAACTCACTTAAAAACAATATAATCTGCGAAAACTTTTAGCTTAATTTAATGTCTAGTTTTATGTCTCGAAGAAACACAATATAATCATATAATTCACAACTTCTAAAACTTTTAGTGTCAACACATCCACGATATACATAGTGTATACTTTGTATATATAATCAGCAAATAGAGTGTCAAATTAAATATAACTAGTTCTATTTGTTTGGTCAACTATAAAATAACCAAGAACATTTAAATTGGGTACCTTGCTCATCTCTTCTCTGATTTTATGGTTTGAATTTACTTGAGTTTTCTTATTTTTGTTTTGTTTGAAGTTTGACTGCAGAAAAAAAAATTCAAATTAGAGTTTATGTTATTTCATATCTTTGTATATTTGTTTATAAAATGTTTATAAATGTCTATTAAATTCAAGAAATTATGCAAAACTCAAACGTCGGCTCAAAACAAAACAAAGAATTTAGAGTCGGGTTATGTCGAGTGGTTTCAGACAATTGTCTGAAAATCTCAATATATCAGTTCTAAAAAACAGCTCTCTCTCTCTCTCTCTCTCTCTCTCTCTCTCTCTCTCTCTCTCTCTCTCTCACTCACTCACTCTCATTCCCTAATCAATTCATAGGAACACATTAGGAGTGGAAGTCTGTTCCCTGAGTAACTCGGGCTCTGACTCTATTGGAGTTAATGGGACTGAAACGAGAGGTAATATAATATAAGTGAAATCAGAATTTAAATGATCATTATTTTGATGTCTGCAAATCCAGAGCCAACTGATGATCAAATTCTGGTCAATAGTACCGCCAATAGAATTGGTTAACACTAACTATGAATCGGAAAATAAATCAAAACAAATGCGAAACCAAAACATAATACAAGTTATAAGTTATAACTTATATCACAAAAACTAATCGACTCTCAAATTGCAAAACAAAACATTTGTCGAAATACGAGATATCTTTTTGAAAATCAAATTGAATTTCATGTCTTAGAAAAATAAATATTCACTAAAAAATTCTTGTCTTAAAATGGATGGTAAGAAGAGCTAACATTCCTCTAAAAAAAGTTATAAATAATTTGATGCGTTCTTTGGTTGAGATAACAATAAAATAATGTCTTTAAAGAGGTATATATTGTTTGAGACTTTATTTACCTCATAATAAAAGAATTATAACTGTTGTCTGTGTGGAGGGCCTTATCATGTAATGCCTGAACCACAATATTAGGTCTGGCGTGTTATGGCTTCTCCTCTCCTAAACTCTAATTTATTTAAGTTTTTTATAGTGCGGTTCTATTCCAGAGTTTTATGTCTCGAAGAAAATACAATTTGGGTGGAGTTGACAAAAGCGAATCTATCGCTTCTTCTTAAATGACTGAAAACTAATAGTTAGGAAACAGAAAAGACTATAATATTGCAAATGTTAACCATTATATAGCGGGTGCTTAAACTAAGCGTAAGTAAACCATAAAATCGGTGCAAATGTTTGCCAAACACGTTGTTGTCTCCGTCTAATAGTTCTTGCAATCGATCCGACTTAAGGTGAATCATACCACTCATAACACTAACACAGCCCTATCTCACTCTCTCCTTCTCTCTCTCCTTTCCCTCTCTCTTTGACTGAAGGGCTGACTCATAAGAAAGATGTGCCGAACGAATCAAAATATTGTATTCAATGAAAAGCGATATCATAGTAATGGACTGTTGACTAAAGGCTCTGCCATTCAATAAGATTTGTTTCTTCAATCAAATCATGTGTTTAATAGTTTTCTTAAATATTTATTCAGTTGTTATTCTATTAAATGAGTGGATAATAAACGAGAAAAATATTATTATTTGTGAGAATAGGTCTGAAAATTATGATCATATAAGAGACATATGAGCCAAACAAGGAGTGAAGCCCTTGTCTGAGGTCTCCCGTTATTGTGCATACATTAGTACTGCAATCAAGTGATGGCAGAGAATAATAAATTTGAGATTTGAACGCAGAGGAAAGGCAGACATTAAAGGAGAACACGAGGAGAGGAGAGAGAGGAGAGAGAGCCAGAAGGGAGGCATACGACAGGATAGAAAAGAGAAATAAGTTGTGTTCTCAGCCAAAGTATACCGAAGACCGTTAGGCGCCACTAAACCCACTTCGCTCTACTCTCCACTCGCTTTTGATTCAATAGATTTTCATTTTCTATTCGTTGAAAACACTTTTACTTTAATATTGTTATTACTTTATACTCAATATTACAGATAAGACGATAACATTTTCCAAATATATAACTCCAATACATATTTATATTAACGAATGGCATATATATATAGCAATAGATTAAGTGTTGTCTGTGTCCTAATTAATGTGAGTGTTAGCCCACATCACTCTCAATACATGGCATCCAAATTATTCCTTATTTTTGAAAAACTGCTGGCATTAGAATCAGGTCTAATCTCATGAATACAATCTTTCACTCATTTACTTATTCAGAGCAACAAAAAAACTCAAAAATAATTATGAATCCAATGAATACAATGACTAAAACTTTAAGAGTAAACACTTTTCTCGAATCAATAAATAATTTTCGGTCGAAATTAACTTTTTTGCTGAGAAACGAAAATTTGTAACAAAATTAGTTTTGATATCAATAGTCGACCAAAGCTTATGTTAAACAAAGTTATAACAAAAGTATAAGAACTTAACTCTAATTATTTGACAACAGTTTTCATATGAAATGACAATCTCTATGCAATAAACATAATAAACTAGGTAATAATGTTTGACTTACTTTTGTGATGATGCCTCCAATTTTGATCAATTAATTGCAAGGTATCTTTTGGAGTAAATAATGTTTTCAGAGGGTCTCCCAAACAAAACAGACAAAAGCAAAGCTAATGCAATAGTAATAGCGTTTAGAGTCGAACCCAAACCAGAATTCCCCGAAAGACAACTTTTCTGCCTATAAATGTTCAAAAGCTTGAGTCATGCCTTTCGCACAAAACATTACGTCAGTGCCAATGGAAGCCCTCACAGACGTACCTCAAACCAATTCTTATGCAATTCATTGACAAATGCTTTCGACGTTTTTTATAACCATTTTTCCCAAACAATTAACGTAACAAAAATTGAAAACATTTTGTGCCCTAAAATCCAAAGTCCTTTCGTTATCGAAGAGATATCTTATTATTGTTTGACCCCTAAAACAATAGATACGGTTATTGACGGATAACTCGACCAATGCTTTTGATGGTATTTTAACAACAATTTTGACATAATTTCAATGTTATTATCATTTAATTGTAATTAAAACCGAATTAATTGTCCAAATAATGGCCGCTCTCTTTAAAAGATCATTAATTGGTAAATAATTCTTTATATTCTTTGACTTTTAGGCTCTAATGAATCAGAATTTAAGCATATTTTTGACTGCAAAACAAAATTTGACTTTCAATCTGTTTATCCGTTTTTTAATTGCAAATCCAGTTAAGAGCTGTTCCTTCGGTCAAAGATGGCGTACGATTTGCACCAATTCTGTGTCCATTCGTTTCAATTACGATAATAGTTGTGAAGACTATGACTACAAATCAGCGGTCGATTCGTCGCTCGAATCTATTTTTATGAAAGAAATGGCGCGAAGATTGAGTTCACCGGTCCTTAATTCTGACCAAATTCGGTGCCATAACTGGTCAGACAGTTGTCCAACACTTAGATCACAACAAAAGTTCGTCAAATTTATCAAAAAAATTCTGTTATTTCTCACAAAAATAGTCATTCATTTAATTTTAATGAAATTTTTATCTCTTTTTTCAGAAATACTTCGCATTTGTTTAAAAGGTTTAATTCAAATTCAAATATGACA
>JAQGCQ010000373.1:0-15157 GCA_034699945.1 Chamobates pusillus
GGGAAGACATGCGGTGTTTGTATGACAAGCATTGCATACATTGAATACCTGTGCAAAGGCTCTCCACTTGTTTTGTTAGATGTATTTAAACGGTAGTCATGGAAACGTTGGTGACGTTGTTGTGCTTCACAGACAAACAGCACTTCTCTGTGAATGAGAGACTCAATACTGCAATAGTGAGTCAATAGCTATATAGTGAGTCTGAGCGCTCGATTCAGTGCAACTCGAAGTTGAGCTCTGAATCAGGTTTGAGCCAATCGTATGTCTGCAATGCGTGTGATGTGTGAGTGAGTGCCAGTCGGACAGCACTAGTCTATAGGCATTGGTTTGTCAGTGCATTCATTCATTTGTATAGCTATCGGCTTCTCATAACCGGCGAGACTTAATCTCAATTACGACCGCTTCGGACCACTTTTATATCGAGTTTAATCATTTGGTGAGTAGTTTAACGTTTTCCACATTCATTGTGAGTCTAATCAATGGCCAAAACAGTGATAGTATTAAGAAATAGTTGGTCTCAACTATCAGTGTATGGATGTATGGATGGATTGTGTGGTTCACGCCTTTGCCCTTAAACTCCATTCTCGGCATTAGTGTTGCGGCGCTATTGCTCTCACAGACAGTACTCTCTATTAGACTATTACTCACTACTACTGCCTATCCATAAGCAATACATACATACGATATGCCGTATAATACGTTCAAATGTGAAGCAATTGTCAGCCATTTTAGAGGACAGACATAGTGTTTGACTGCATAGCAATAGGAATACCTCTTTTGATAGCATTTAAAACCTATTAATACACAGCAATTGATTCAAACTTTTGGCTTATCTTTTGCTTCAAATTTTTCGCTCATTTATTGCATTCAATGCGTAATTGTTTCTGAAATTTATCCCAAAAATCAAATGTGAGTCAACACCGAAATTGTCTGAATTCGGTATAAATCGATATTTTGATACATGTGCTGACACTACCATTGATTAGCACTCAAATTATTTACATTCAATTAATCCGTTTTTTGTTTTCCACAGAAATTGATACCACTTTTGAGTCGATATAATTGTTGACAAATCTTCAGACATCAAATCAAAGAACATTTGGACATCAGTTGAAGTCAAGCGACGAAGACTCAGAACAACTTTTACGTTGAGAGCAATATTTAATATATTTATATATCTGTGAAGTAACGAAAAAATTGGAACCGATATTATGGACAATAAGGACGAATTGGTTCAAAGAGCAAAATTGGCGGAACAGGCGGAACGGTATGACGACATGGCAGCCGCTATGAAACAGGTCACTGAGACCGGAGTCGAGCTGTCCAACGAAGAGAGAAACCTCCTGTCCGTGGCCTACAAGAACGTTGTGGGCGCCCGAAGAAGTTCGTGGCGCGTCATCTCAAGCATCGAACAGAAGACTGAAGGGTCGGAACGCAAACAACAAATGGCGCGCGAATACAGAGAAAAAGTCGAAAAAGAGTTGCGCGAAATCTGTTACGATGTGCTCGTATGTCACCATTTGATCATTTTATCTCTTAATTGTCTTTATGTTTGTCTCACATTCCTATCTGTTTGGAGTTATTCTTCCGATTCTTATTTTGATTCTCTTTTATTCTGTCTTTGATGTCAATGCGCTAACCATTACATCAGAGCACAGGCTTTGATATGTATGAGTGGGTGTGGCCTCAAGTCATGTGAAATGTGACTAATTCTAACTCAACTCAACGAATGTTTTAATTTTTATTTTAAAATCTCTTCGCTTTTACTCTATTTTACTGTCTATTGCTATACAATAACTGCTCTACTCTTCAGTTTTGCTTATATTCAACACATATCTCATATATCGTCTGTTTTTCGTATTTTTATATATTTTCATAGTTTTCAAACATTTCTCAATACATCTCTTATATAACACTATTTTTATGTTTATTTGATATAATTTTTTCCACATTTAATGATTTGTCTGTCCGTTAGGGTCTTCTCGACAAGTTTTTGATCCCAAAGGCCAGTAATGCCGAAAGCAAAGTGTTTTACCTTAAAATGAAAGGCGATTACTACCGATATTTGGCCGAAGTGGCCACAGGTGACCAAAGGACCAGTAAGTGTTCTCCTTTCTTATAATATATTCACTGACAGACTAAATGTGTCCTCTTTTAAGTTTTGTTTGACTTAATTTAAGACAACATTCCATTCCTTTTACGGTCGGATAGTTGTAAACAATTAAGTTATGAAATGATTACAATATTTATGAGAAACAGTTATTTGAAACACATTTTTGTGTCATTTTTAGTATTTTTTTAAATAACGTAAACTTTTGTTAACTTCAGTGAGAAAAGAGTCAGTCGTTAGTGATTTGTTATTTTGTTTTGACTAACATTTGTTGTGTGAACTAATCGCGAATCAGGTGTTGTTGAGGAGTCCCAAAAGGCCTATCAGGAGGCGTTCGACATAAGCAAAAGCAAGATGCAACCGACGCATCCGATTCGGTTGGGTCTGGCCCTCAACTTCTCGGTATTTTACTACGAGATCCTGAATTCCCCCGACAAAGCGTGTCAGCTCGCGAAACAGGTATACAACTAAGCCATGCATTACTCATGTCTTCTCTTTTTCTTTTGACTCAAACGATGTCATAATAAGGTATTGTCGAAGAGTCGCAAAAGTCATATCAGGAAGCTTTCGATATTAGCAAAAGTAAACTACAGCCCACACACCCCATCCGTTTGGGTTTAGCGCTCAACTTCTCAGTCTTTTATTATGAAATACTTAGCGCTGCCGATCGCGCCTGTCATTTGGCAAAGCAGGTAATGGCTGAGTGACGAGTCTGGCCATTCCATTCCTGCAGTGCTAACCATCCCTCTAAATAACAATTGCTTTGAGAACTGCTTTTAATTAACAATAATTCTAAGAATATATGAAACGCAGAAATAGTTCGCACCTTATTATGAATTCGTTGTCAATTTATTCTCTTTTATAAACTATTTATTAATTGTGTGAATGACTGGACAGGCATTCGATGATGCGATCGCCGAATTGGACACACTTAACGAAGATTCCTATAAAGATAGTACGCTCATAATGCAGCTGCTCAGAGATAATCTGACGGTAAGACTAACCCTTTGCCTAAATTTGTTTAAACACTAACTGATTGTTTGTGGAATAGCTCTGGACGTCTGACACACAGGGAGACGGCGACGAACAACAGGAGGGCGGAGATAATTGATAAAGAGTAATCCGTTCTCTGCATTCCCATCAAATCAATAATTATTATTAATAATACAACAAAAAAATCGCATCTCTTCTACTCCTGTCCTCCCGTTCTCTTGAATTAAATCCGATTCGACTTTTGCCTCAAATTCAGATGATATGATCGGTTGCACACAAAATATAACACAACTCTCTTTCTCTCGTAATCTTTTACCGCATATTTGAAATCCAATTTAGATATAATCGAATGAATGTCCAAATTTAACCGAAAATTGTTTAATTTCGCATAGAATTCATGTCTTCTGCCTTTTTTCTCGTGTTTTTTAATCTGATATTATATATAAATCGCTTTATTATTGTATTGTTTTTTCAGTACTGAATTACGAAAAGATTTTTAATAATTATTACTCAACTACTCATTGATCTATATTTGAAGAAGTGTTGAAAACCCGTCGAAATGGCCGTTAATATAATTTTAGCACTAATTTGATTCAATAGACAAAACGTTTTTATTCGAAATCAGATTTTGATTAAAATCTCTTAAAATTTTGGACAATAATAACAATGATTTTTAAGTACTTTAAACAACAAAAACCAAAAGTGTTTGTAAAGTAGTGTTACAAAAGTGTGAGACAAACGGAATATTGCCCTCAATTTCTCATTTAAATAATGAGTTTTAGTTTTATTTATCATTTGAAATGATTTCGATAAATGAAAATTCATTTTTATTAATAAATTGATCGATAAGTGGATGATTTGTTTAACGCTTTTTTCACTTTATTTCCAAGAGTTTTGTGTCTTTCGTTTCGGTGTTATAACAATTTGAACAGAATTTCACACTTGTATTGTATGTACCACTCGATCAGTGACTTATAATTTGAGCAAAAGTTCAAAAGGGCGCCCACTCTTATATACTGAATGACAAAACCCCCTTCAAAATCATTTTTTGGTACGAGATTTAGTGTATAATTAATGTCAGATTTATATTAATTTTATTTCTGTTCGACTTTTCAGTTGTTTTATTGATTAATAATTAAAATACATTTTTGAGGAAAAATACAATTATTTCTGACAACAAATCATTCATTCATTTAATGTCTGTTTTTCTTCTCAATTAATAAAAACCATTTAAAGTGAAAATATTTCTGACAAACAAAATAAGAAGAACTTTATTGACAAATGAATTAATTTATAGTTAATTATATTTTTTAATTATTATTTAAAACTATTTGTGCAGTGATTTTCAATTGAAGTGCATTTCTTTTTTCTAAATTTATAATCGATTTGTTTTTTGTGTTTTATTTGGAAAGTATTTTCAATTTAATTAAAGTAAACATTGATTTCGGTCTCCAATGATTTGATGACAAAACTGTTGTTTTGCGAAACGTTTTTCTCATTAAATTAATTCATCAAAAGATGTTTTATTACTATTATATACTTAATTGTGGTAATCATTGAAACAAACAAAAAGCAAAACTATTTGTATTTCTCCCAAAGAAGTTCTTAATTTGTTTTTGTTTTTTAAAACTTTTAATTAACTTAATTTAGTGTTATATTAATTGATTAAAATTTAAAATTCCTTTACATTCGGAAAACGATTCTATTATATAAGAGTGTATTACTCGAGGACTTAGAATATTAAAGAGACATAAAAAATAACTCAATATTTGACTCTTTAATCTTCATTTTAAAAGCAATTCATCCATTAATTTGGATACAAAACACTTTCCCAAAGATGTGAACCAAAGCTCAACGTTAGTGAATGTCGAATATCTCGAATATTATCGAAGCCTTTGTTGTCAAATGACTTTAATGTGTGTTAAGGCGAGTCTTAATCACGTGTCGATTGATTGATGCGTTTCTTTAAAATAGATTAAAAGTTTCCTTCAATTGAAACAATTGGTTGAACACTATTAACAGTTTAATCGCTGTTTAATTTCTTTTGCTCTTAATTTGAGTCTTTAATGACATCAAAGGTATTCCTTCAGAATTTCAAATGAGTTTCTATTCACTGTTTGAATACTAAATGATTCAAAACAATAGAATTGTTAGTAATCTGTCAAAAGACTGGACTCTTTTCGACTTCCGGATAAAATGGGGAAAAGCTTTTCATGTTTTGTTTAACATTTGAACATTGATTTAATACTAATGTTTGATATCCTCTAAAACAGAATCTGCATACCTTTTAATGTCTTCCCATTTAATGCTTTTTTGCACTTAATGTCAATTGACTAACGATTCTCTGAATTATATGAGAATTGTTTTCTTGTCTTTAAACTTGAAATTAATGTTTTTGAGTCACGAATTGTTTAACTGTAAGAAATCACGACATTTGTCTTAACGCGTTATCAATGCATCCAATCGTTTATTAATACCCATTTAAATGACAATCTTTTGGCGGACACTTAAGTAATCGATCATTTAAATGGGTTTTAGGTTTAATTGATTCAAATTGAGTCATAAATCAATTTATCAAATCGTTTGTCAATACATTTATCAATCGATCGCGCAATCAATTAATCAAAATATTTAGATATCCGTTAAAAACAATTTTAAAAACATTTTCATTTGAGTTGAAAAGTATGGAAACTTCAGATTCATATTCAGATGAAACTCCTTTCGAAGTAACTTTCGATACAACGATTCGATCCGAATATAAGGACACACTTTTGATAACAATTTATGTGATAATCGGTTTCATTGTGTTATTGATTCTGATCTCGATTATGGTTTACTGCTATATCTTATGTAAAAGAAGAATAAACGATCCCTCAGTTAAAGAAGAGGTGTCCTCAAAGAAGGTGACGACCGGCCGATCGACTGACATAAATATGTTCGATAAGTCTGACGAACAAATTCCGTCAAACAATAACCAAATCAATACAATTAGAAACGACGTCTTGACTGATATGGAAACGGAACCGGTCTCTGATCGATACAAATCAGATTCTCTCGAAAGTAATGACACAAATGATGACAAACCAAAGACTTAAGATTTTCGCCAATTTTCCGAATTCAGTCTTAAATAAAAATTAGTTGAAATCAATCCAAAAATTAAAGTTTTTTGATAAATAGTGAAGCAATTAATCAAAAGTTTTTTAATGGTTAAGAATTGTAAAGAAATTCTTCAAATCTATAAATAGAACAGTTTTTTATTGAAAATATTGATTATATAATTTCAAAAACAAATTTCAAGAGTAATACAAGAATTACTACGAAAACAATGACACCGAAGAATAATGTCATTAAAGTTATGGTGAATTTATTCAAATAAGTTTGAATGGTTTTCGCTCTTTGTATTCTTCTGCGGCCAGTCTTCACATTCATTAATGCGTTTTTTGTGTTGCTCTCAATTTTAATGACATAATCGGCGGTGTTTTTGATATTTTCTGCGATCTCTTTGACAGTATTCTCGTTGTTAATCATTGAAATCTCGAGTTTCTTGAGTTCATGCAAATCATACGTTTCCTTAGTGTAGTTCACGTGCTTTTGGTCAGAGTTATAGACATCCCTTAGCTTTGGTTCAATAGATTTGTGAAATTCTTCGGTGTAGTAACTGAGTTCGCTTTCGATGAGATCCTTATATATTGGATCCAATTTATCCATTTTATACAAACAATTCTGGACTCTATTCATAGAGTCGACGATATCATTGGCCGACTTAACGATGAAATCCAAATTAAAACCAATCCATTTCTGTTCCGTTTCCTGGTGTTCAATGATTTTCATCAAATACTTGTTGTCATCGAAAAACTTCTTCAGCGCCAATAGTTTACCTCTGATTTGACTGCAAATGAAACACAATTGTATGGATTCGGTAATCATTTCGACACTAAATCTCAACTCTTTTGTCAAAATAATTTTAATCGTTATTTTAATAAAAAGCCGTTAAATAATCACAAAATCATTTTATTTTGAATTCAAAGTAAATAACAATTAATTACAAAATGATTGGAAATAATTGAATGCAATTTAATAATAATTAGAACTAAAAGTTTTGTAAAAGTTTAGTGAATTGCGTTTATGAGACGAGAGATGTCGCTCTTCTCTAGAATGAGGCCATCGTGTGGTGGAATCGGTGGGCACTCCTTTAGGGTGTGTTTGGGATGTGTTATAGTGGACCGGCCCGGATGAATGTTTACCCGGTGATGAATGTCGTATTATACCGGACAGAGCCGGACACCTACATCTACCGGGCACCATTCACCGGGTGAGCTCACAGGCCTCGTATGATGTGCACCATGGGTTGTAGTGGTGTGATCAAGGAAAGCCAGTTCTATACAATGTACCTGTCCAATTTATAAGCACCTGACGATTCTAATGCAAAAATTGTATTACTGTTAAAAAGCAACGATTTTCTGCATTCCTTTCCATAATTAAAATTTGACTCAATTTGTGATTTGTGTGAATCAAATCACACAAAAGATTTGAAGAATAGACCAAAAAATTATTGTTTCCGACAAATGATTGTCAGCTGAGCTCTACTTTACTCTAAAATAGTATTTGTTTTCATTCATTAATATTATTGTCATTTAAAATATAGAATTTGTGAACCCTTTCCCTCAAAAATAGTAGCAAAAGGTGTCAACGAAACCAAACATTTATTTTAATAAATATTTTTTTGTACGATTCGTACGAATCACTCGATTTTTAAGTAAAATTTGTGATCAAATCAATCGTTTTATTATCAAAATTATCGGTCATTGACTAAAGTATGCCTTAAATTGAATCAAATGTTTGTTAAATTAGCGATCATTTTGTTTGAGTGCAAAATAAGAGGAATTCTTAGCGTTTAAACAATTGCCTTGAATTGAGTTTAACTTTTGGGAAGACATAAAAAGGGTTGAATTCATGAGATCAGCGCTCGCTTTCTTATTCAGAGTAAAGAAAAGCTCTTTTTTATTGGTTTGAATGTCCTTTTGTGTGGATGTGTGACACATATGCCTTCCGATGACAGTGATTGTAGCCATGGATGAGTGTGGATCTAGTCATGAATTGTTATTCAACAGGACTAGAGGCACAATCATCCACAACAGAGACAATCAGATAATCCAATGACCATGATGATAATGATAATGAACATACATTTTGGACAATTGAGAGCACTCTTTAGGCAAACGTTTGAATTAAATGATAATTAATTGGAATTGAAATGAAATATAGTTTTATTGCACAACAGGTTGTCGTCTGAAGTGAGAGACAAATGTTTGAAATTAAGTCAAAATAGAGTGAAATTTTCTGATAAAAAAGACTCAAAACTCAAAGTAACGAAAAGTTAGTGTAAAGTCAGAGTTAGTCGTAGTTTTGTTGGCGAACAGAGCACTGGTAGTGGAGGTAATGGAGGCACACATTCGTAGGCACTGATAGGCACTGAAAGCATGTGAAGCCAAGTGTCGTGAAGTAACTCAAAGCGATCCCAAAACGATATGCAGTTTTCAAAACGACTCATTCCTACCAAATAACGATAGAGAAGGCTCTCCACAACGTTTTAAGCGCTTTGAAAAACAGACTGAAGGAGAGAGAGAGCGGGACTGTTGGCGGACCACTAGTACTTGTGTTGGACTTGTCCTGCACTGGCAGTGCTTTCAAAGTAATGTTAATAACTGAGTTCGCAACGAGTTTTTGCAGCACTCGTTCACTCATTGGCAGAGCGTTAGTGCCGCCAAAAGTGGTCCCTCGACGAGAGTATGGGAATTTCGTGCCCAACAACCGGTTTGCACGACTAGAGAGCAATTCAACCAACATCTAAATACAAAGAACTCAACTCAACTGAACTTGGGGTTGGACTAAGTACTAGCAATTCTAGTGGTGGGCCTTTCATTTCAAATCACTCACATTTTGCAAAACAGGTTTTCTTAACACAAACCCCAAAAGAGACAAACTATTTGCACGATTCAAACGATTCAAATTTTGAACTCAAGAAGAAATCTCACCAAAAATTGTTTGATTAGATTTGGCGCCCAAACTCACGGCACAGGTATTGGCGCAAAAAAACAGGCGCACAGAATAAGAGAAACTTTTACAGCGCTCTATACAAACATCGCTTTCAATAGTAATTATATCGCAATTATAATGACTTCAAATGTGACGCAACCCTTGAATTCATCGACCGGTCAACTCATCCCAACCTCTTCTATGCCTATAATTTGACAAATCTTTGCTCTCAAAGTCTGTCTGCAGACAAATACTGACTGAAAAAAAACTCAGTTCTTATGAGTTATTAAATATTTTTTCAGGCAATTCATGAGAGACTCAAATGAACGGAGAAGTAGTTCTTGGGATCAACTTTTTCTGAGAAGTCATTCAAAGCTTTTATGTATAGAATCTATACTTTAGTTCATCCAATATATGACTTCTAAGTCTAAAAGTCCGGAAAGTTTTATAGTTTTTCTTTGAGAAACAAGTGCTGAGCGAAAAGACTTTAAAATCAGAACAGAATTTATAAAAAGAATAATTTGTTTTCAAAAAACGAGTTCTGATTATATGATTGAAAAGCTATTCATTCTTTTCTCTCAATTAAATCAATTTATTTGTCAGAAAATCAATGCGAAGAAAAATGTTCAAATGTTCAAGGTAATTTAAGGTAATGTTAGGTTAGGAATGGAAAGGTATGGCAAAACTTTTAATGGAAATAACTTACAATTGATTGCAACTGAAAGGACGAGTCATTCAAATCGATTGGATGTTTGAGATGTGAAGCACTGAATAATATTTAGTAAAACATTGTTTGAAACAAAATTAGTGACAAAATGTGTAACAAATGGACTCTAAAAACAAAATGATTTCAAAATTCGTTGTTTTAAGCCTTTTATACTTTTGAATATCGACTCAAATATGAGGTCAGACACCTTTTGGACATTTGTTTGACCAACAGTTTGATGTCGTTTTGATTTTGGGATTGAGATCTTAATAACTTTTAATCAGGACATTGACTGCACAGTAGAAACACTGGTCAGTCACTAATCAAATGCCTATTCAAAGGGCGTTATTAAGAAGAAACAGTTCTTCAGTTTAAAGAACATCAGTTTTAGACAAATTCGAGTCCATTCGTCAGTATTGGTCTGTATTTGGGATATATTGTCATATTGTAGTCTATAGTCAGTGCCATTCAGGGCTGGTATTGGTCTTATTGGTCACTCCAATGGGGAGAAAAGGGTCAGCGAATAAACAATGAGTACATGTATTGCAAGTTTAGAACTCATTTCTCGATAAAAACGATTCTAAAAATATCTCTATTTTGGACAGAGATATGAAACTACCCTTAATTCCAATGCTTTCACTGAGAGGTCAACTAAACTACAACTCAAAAGAATGTCCGCTAATATTAGATGTAATTCAATGGTCAGTCCATTGAGTTAATGCTCAGATTCGCGCTCAGTTCATATCTGTGCTAAATATTTGTAGCCAACTATTTGTTTCCTGTTCTCTCTCTTTCATACAAATCTCTCTCTCTCTCTCTCTCTCTCTCTCTCTCTCTCTCTCTCTCTCTCTCTCTCTCTCCTCTTTGAGGAATATTTATGTGAAGAATTCCCTTATTTTGGGCTCAAATGCCAACCTTTCATACTTTCCTCTGAAGTCTACATTCAATTCAAGGATAATATTTGCTTTTGAATGGTCTGTATTGAAGGGGTGCCGCTAAATGACAGTGAGGAGAGTCACCACTACCACGAAATAGCCTGCGGTGACCGCCGAAAATGGAAAGTTTTAGGCACTAAAAGTCTAAACTCAAAGTGTTCTTATCGTTAAGGGGACTGTCATAAGGGGACTGTCGTTAACTATTATACCTTTTCTTTTGGTCTGAAATATTTGAATACTTTGTCAGTAATTGCAGCAGAAATTCATTTATAACACCCGACAAAAACCCATTACTTGGAACTCAATTCCAGTTTGGATTCGGCTTTAAATCTATTTCTAATAAATATTCAAAATTCATATCTCTTTCGACAATAAAATTATTGTAAATATTGTTTCCATAATTTGTTGCCGATATTCAAAGCTATTGATTAAATTCCTCGTTATTTTCTAAGAAAGAGAAGTCAACAAAAGTTTTAAAATTACTTTTATTGGAATTTATTTCACTTGAATTCAAAAGACAATTATCTATAAAAAGGTTTAATAATTTATTCGTCATTTTATTAGAGGTTTTGAGTTTGTGTTTCAGATTATTATTGATTGCATTCAAAAGAAAAAGAGTTTTGAATATTCAAAAACTTGATTTGCGAGAAGCAGTCGATCCTCTACTTGTCTTTGAGATAAAATCATTGTCGAAGTCTTCGAAGATTTAGAGAAACCTCAGGTTCGCTGAACTACCTGAGGAGCAGCTCAGACCTCTCCTATATCTTTACATATCTTTTGATGCTTTTGTTTTTGTCTGAATTTTTTTTGTTGAATTCCTTCCAACAAATAACTCGAGTCTCGAAAAAAATAAATATTCTTTCGATAAAAAGGAGTGTAATTTCGCTAATATTTCAAACTTTTTATTCTTTAAAAATCATTAATTGTCTCCTATTTTATGATAGAATATAATAATAATTAAAATTCGGGCCATTTTTCTGCTCAAAGACTAAGAATAAATCAGAGCATCGAATAAAAGGTTGAAAATCCGGGACTCTGTAGAAGATGTTTGGCAGAGGATTGCAGGTGTTGTGTGTGTGCTGTGTATGTGCTGTTCACCTCTCGATAATATCCTTGAAAAGATTCGAAAATTTTGATTTTGATCTGTGTTTCACACCTACATTGGGCTCACTCTCCATGTGTCGAATCAAATGAAACAATCCTTCGATTATCGAACTCCAGACAAAAAAACGAACCAAAAACTGGTTTTTAGTCTCAGGTCTATCTGAGTGTCTCTGTCTGTGAATACTCTCCCCATTAGAAGAATAGATGTTCTCTTCGTCTCAACTATTTTTTTCTGTTCGCAAAAAACGATTGTATATTATATAAGACGTTGAGATCTTAAGACTTGTGTGTCGACTACTTTCGCCGGCCCTCTCTCTCACAGCAAAAAACTCTTTGATTATCTCTGAATTTCAAATGAAATTCAAATAAAATGAGAGGAAAATTTTCAGATAAATATATTGCAAAACACATATAAAAACATAATTTTCTATTTTTAGTTACTTTAGATCTGAAATTTTTGGAGGAAATGATTCATAAAATATTCTACGAATAAAAAACATTAAATACAATGAATTCAATGATTAATTTATTTATATTTCAGTTATTATTCGAATCGAAATACTTATTAAAAATAACGAAAAAAACAAAACTTTTATAATTATAATGAATTGAATGAAAAATTGATTTTTAAATAAATTGTAATAATAATTAAATTAAATTAAATTGATTTATCAGGGGACTTTCTGGGAACTTTTGGGGGTGGCATAAGTCCCCGCTCAGAGTTGGAAGGACTCACTTCATTTGGTCGTTTAAATGATATCCTAAAAGCACGGCTTTCTATGAATTCTAAGAGAATATCTTTTGTTATGGGATTCCGAATAGAGTTACAAACAGCGACTGCAGTCTTGAAACTATTTGGGTACGACTTGTCGGTCCGCTCTCTCATGAAAACCCATTGACGACTCTCCATATCATACGTACATTCAATGACTTTTTTGTCGTATTGTTTAAGATCTTTAGTGACTTTTATTTGATCGAAAGGGCGGTCGTGTCCACCGACGTAGAGAGTGCCGACCTGTTTCCTCAACATTCCGGGTCTGTCGTCAACAATAATTTGGAGCTTAAAGTCCACTGAATTGTGTGTCGGAGGCTTCCATTTGAGCGTAACGTTGCACTGACCAGCGATGTAGGGGTCGGGCACGGGTTGGAATATGAGGCCATCGATTTCATGGGAAAGGTTTCGCGTGAATTTTTCCTCAAATATTTTATAGGTATCCCTCACTTCCCAGAAGTGTTTTTGTCGAATTCCAAACGGTTCGCGACTTCTGTCAATAATGGACTCTCCTTTAGCCCTCTCTCGCGGACCTATTATTTCTTTTTCGATACAAAGTAGACGTCTTCTGAAGTCAGTTCCGCCCACTTCTTGTGACTCGAATGTTATGATATCGTAAATGAGATATCGGGCGATATTCTGTCCGTTGACGACATCCAAAATCATTTCTCCGTCTAATAAAGTGTTTTCTAAATGTTTGGGAAATTCTTTGCGTTTAAAAAACTTGATTCCAGAGATTCTGAACACAGAGTTATCTCTATCTGTAAAATAGCACTCATTTTCCCCAATAATCAGAAGCATATATCGGGTGCCGTCGGCCTTCCAACTGACCATATATTCTTTTTGCTCCAAAAGTGCAATGTTTTGCATATCCATTGAAACGGGTTGTGAACCGGGAAACCCGTTTTTATCGAATTTACACATTCGCTGACTTTTATGTTGAACTTCTCTTATTTTGTTGATATCAGTGACAGTCGTGACACCACTAATGCCTTCCATAAACTTTGCGGGTTTAAGATTGCGGTTAAGGTTG
This sequence comes from Chamobates pusillus, assembly GCA_034699945.1. Lineage (NCBI taxonomy): Eukaryota > Metazoa > Arthropoda > Arachnida > Sarcoptiformes > Chamobatidae > Chamobates > Chamobates pusillus. The sequence continues at coordinate 13,690 of JAQGCQ010000373.1, forward strand.
CGGTTAAAGTGGTTATTTTGATGATTATTATTCGAGTTTTGATGAATTCCGTCGTCGTCCGTATCGTCCGATTCATCGCACCAATCGGGTAGAGGGGGAGCGGGTGGTGCGTCATCCACTTCGCCATAACGTCTGAACAGTTCTTTTAAATACGACTCTTTGTAAATACCTGGAGGTCTGGATTTAGCGAAGGCATCGACAGCTGCCTCAGCGCTCCAGTCGTGCTTCTCTATGAGAAAAGCACAGATCAAAAATCCTGTTCTGTTGAACCCATGAGTACAGTGAACGCCAATCACATCCAACGGATTCTTTGACATATAATTCGCACAACAGTTGACAAACAGTTCTGTCTGTTCTATAGTCGGACACTCGTCGTGTCTATCATTTAAATTGTGATTAAAATTTGGGTAAAATTGAGAAATCGATGTCTAATACCCTCTGCACTGAAATTTCATATAATTAATGTTTTTGTCCTCAACTATCTTCCTGTCATAGAAGCGGGACGTGAAGGTCAGGTCAATCCAAAGACCTAATTTGACCTGAAATACACAAAAGTGATACAATTAGTGATATTTTGTGGGGAAAGAGACAAAAAGTGGTCAATACTTTATAATTGGCGACCAATGATATGAACATTTGAGGAGTGAAGAGATCCGAAGGAGGAATCTGTGACTTATATTTGTCATCTAATGGTACCTTAAATGGTATGAATTTGCCTGAAATTAACCAATAAATCAATTGAAGACAATGTCGAAAACGAGTCCATCGATTAGAATACTGACCGGCGATCATATCTCCCTTTCGCGGACACTTTAGCCAACGCGGGGGTAGTGCCTGATTCTGGCCTTTGGATCGGTGGTCGTTATAACTCATAATTGGTTTCGTTTGAAATGATTTGAATTCAAAACAAAATCAATGAAATATCAATGAAAACGTTTGACAAACAAAACATTTACATCGAATGAGTTCTTCACAAACACTGTACTCACTATTGTTCTATAATTCCCTCAAAAACTTTATTGAAATAAACTTTTACTTGATATGCCCAAGGTAATATCGAGGTAATATCTTTTCACTTCTTTTGATTACTCTTTATTATTATTATTATTATTATTGATATAATTTTGTTGAAATCAGTGTTTAAAATGACTTTAATTATATTTATAGAACACATTTATTTGTATTTATTTATTAATAATATTATAATTTATAAAAGTTTTATTTGATTTTGGATTCGAAACCAAACTTTGCAAGAACTGTACTTTTGTGTCTTTGTGTCATTGTGTCATGGTCATTCTGTGGTTCCATTGCTTTCTTCTAATGCCATGGCTTTGAGTGAAATAAAACTGAAATTAAAGGCAAAAAAAGGTTAAGAAAAGAATTGATTAAAGTTTTCCAAAAGTCGGGTATTTGTTGGGCAGAGATGTGTTCGTGCAGTAGTGGTGGTGACAGTAGTGGTGGTGACAGT
>JAQGCQ010000374.1:0-15143 GCA_034699945.1 Chamobates pusillus
TAGAATGACATTTATATTCACATAGAGTTTAGTAATTCATGTGTTCTGTGCTCTCAAATCATTTACTAATCATTAGACTAATACTTTTTGAACAATATTTTAGTTTATTATAAAATTGAATTGAATTTCAAAATGTGTTTATTAATGATTATCTCCATTAGAATTGAGTTCTGATAAGTCATTAAATCGGCATTTATTTGATATGAACTCTATTTTAAGTCTTCCGATTGAGTACTAATGAGTGCAAACATTTGTCACTTTTTTCAAATTATCAATAATATTACGCAAGGTTAAATCTATTATTTAATGAACATAGTTTACATATTTCAATAGTTAACATGGTATATTTCAAAATTAACAGCAATTAAAGAATAATACCGTATGAACTAGCAACTATTATTATACTAATTGATGTTACCCTGAGGTAACTCTATAGTTACAAGCTCATTTATCTGTTACTGATGATGAAAAGATAAACAAATGGATTGTCATAATCTTAATCTGAATTTTATTTGCATTTATTGCTGTTTTAAAGTGTTTTGAATTAAAAGTCAAATAAATTTTATTGATTTAATTAAACCGAATTCGAGCGCAAAGTCTTTGGTTTATCTTTAATCATATCTTCACTGAATTTATAGTCAAATGAATAGCCTTTGAACACAAGTGAAGGACACACTTCTCATAATTTTCTGATAATATCTGATGTTTTCGATGGGATTAGACTTTATAAGTGACCAAAGGTTACCACAATTGTACTCTATTTCGAGTCGACCGATAAGAATCACCAGATATTGTTTGTCTTGGGTTTGGGCCAACCCCTCAGTCTGTCCACTGATTTTTTGACAAAATATTATTTATTTAATCAGTTTTGAGGTATTGAGAGCATCGCGGAAATACTCTTACATATTGTGTAAAAACCAGTGCTGTGCACATATCAAACAAGTTGTGGGCTGTGCTAATCATTAAATAGCCCAGAGCTAAGCGCTTATGCATCTCATATCTAAAAATTAATTCGAAATGATTTTTACTTTCAACTAATTTTTAAATTCATATATAAAATAAGTTTTTACTTCCATTTTAGTTATTTTTAAAACAAATATTACGCTCTTTTTATTCATTTTTTATTATATAATTAATGAGTTGTTATTATAATAATTATTACATTGAAATCAATTAATAAACGAAATGGTTTTTTGGCATAAAATCAAATTTAGTCCAAAAGCGATTGGCATTTACTCCAAAAGTTATGGTCCGGAAAACTTTAAAAGTGTGATACGCCTAAATCACCAAGCTTGTTCTACTGAAAGGCCCAAGTAATGTATTGTTTCATTTAATTTTTGTCAATCATTTTAATTAATGTCGAATATCGAAAAAAATGCTGATATTTCAAAACGAGGAAAAATTGTCAAAAACATCTTAGAAACGCATTAATATTTTTAATAGATTTCACTGATTATCATATGTTTGATAAGCTTTTATTAAAAAGTGTAATATATGATCATGGTAATGGCTCCTTGGGTTTATTATTCCAATAATATTGAATAACATTTAATTAACTGTTGATTGCATACAATTATACAAAATATTTACTCAAAGTTTCAAATCAAAAGAGTAGACACATTGGATAAAAAGTCGTCCAATTAATTGACTTCTAAGTGAATTTAGCCATTATATTGGAAAATACATGTGCTTGGTTCTATTTTATTAAAAGTTTGTAACTTATAAAGTTGTTGAAAGTTATATTTTGACTCTTTTATAGGCCATACGTCGGAACTCCATATTCTTATGCATTCGGAAGAAGTGATAAAAAGTTACAATATTTAAGAATTGGAGATCTAATCACAAGTAGAGCCCAAACAGGTTTGAAATAATTTACAGATTCTTTGTTATCCAACAAATAGTAAAACTTAAATTGTAGCAAGCAACAAAATCGGGTTCGTTAGTGAATATGAGAATATAAGCAAAACTTATTATGAAATCAATGAGGACTCAAACAAATTGGCGAAAGGACTCTACGATTTGGGTCAGAATAATATTGAGATTTTTAATTTTCAAACCATTTTATAAACAATAATAAACAGGTCTTCGAAGAGGAGATGTGGTCGGCATTTGGAGTTGTAATTCCTATGCCTGGGTAATTATTTCTATCAACAGTATATTGTATTTTTTTTAAACTTAATTATATTCTAATAATTAGTTGCAAGTACAATATGCTTGTGCTAAACTTGGTATTATTCTGTGCACAATAAATCCTGTATACCGGGCGCCAGAATTGAATTATGCGTTGAGAAAGGGACAAATCAAAGCTATGTTTATGCCGGGGGAAGGGTCCACTCAACAAATTGTCAATCAATACCAGAAGATATTCTACGATACACTCGGAATCAAACAGGATGTCAGTCCTCAACATTCTATTTATACTATTTTTCTAAACTTATAATGATTTGTGCATAACTTATATCACCTTGCTAACTGTTAGAAACGTCATAAAAACAATCATTTCCTGATAATTGTTAACTCAATCAAACATTTTTTTTTAGATAAGAGAATCCAAAGTTTATATAATAATTGTTTCAAAATATTTACAAAGTTTTATAATTATGTAAATAATTCTTGTTCTCAATTCTTTTCAAAAGATTTTACGGATTTAATGAAAAAATTAATTTGTTTTAAATTTGTTTAATAGGAAGAGAGCGGAGAAATACTTCTTAAAAATATAATACATTTGGACGGAAATCTTCCAAAGAATGGAAGGAAAGACGACTTAAATATCCATTCATTTGAAAGTTTAATTAAAAATGACGGCAAAATTGAAGACTCGGTGTTAAGTGCTGTTTCTCCGGATGACCCGGCGATGATCATGTTCACTTCAGTTAATTTTATTCCTGATATCATATTAAAAATTAAACTAATATTCTTTGTATTAATTAAGGGAACGACAGGCAAACCAAAGGGCGCCTATTCTTCACACTTCACATTAGGTTCGATCAAATGTTTAAAAATATTTTTTCAATTATTATAATTGAATTGAATGTCAATCAGTGAACAATACTATCCTTACGGGGGATGCCTTCAAAGATTCCGACGAGGAAATTACTATGTGCGTACCCCTCCCTTTTTTTCATTCATTCGCTGGTGTTTTGGGCAACTTATCTATGGCTGCCGTTCCTTTCAAAGAGGGTAAGATTTTGGATCATTCAATCGTTTGAGTGTTGTATTAATATTTGGAAACTTTGGTCATAAAGTGATCGCAAATGTCAAGTATGACATCAAACTAATTGTTGAGGCGATGAACAAACACGAGTGCACTCATATAATCGCGACCCCCACACAAATAATAGACATGCTCGATTATTTAGAACGCAATCAATTAAAATTGAATACATTGAAAGGAGCGTTATTGGGAGGCGCACCCGTTCCCGTTGAGGTAGCAAATAGAATCACTCAAGTAATTCCTTCGTGTGAAGACGTCCGAATCGGTTATGGTGCAACTGAACTTGGTAAATTTCACTTTATTACATTATGAAAATATTACATTTAGCATATACTTGATAAAGGCTTCGTAATTGTAGGTCCTTGCACAACTGCCAGCCATAAAAAAGACACATTTGATCAGAGAATCTCAACCGTTGGTCGGTTTACCTCTAATACGAAATTAGTTTCACTCATTTATTTGTGTCTCTTATTTATCAGGAAGTCCTTTAGATTTTGTCGAGGTCAAAATTATAAACCCGGCCAATGGACAGATCACCAAAATTGGAGAGAAAGGTCTGTTTTAGTAATATTTATCACAACTTTTAGCTTTAAATCATATTAATAGGAGAGTTGTTATCGCGCGGACACAATGTTATGATAGGCTATTGGAGAGACACTAAAAAGACTAAAGAATCTCTCGATGAGGACAAGTGGTATAAGTCGGGGTCAGTTTTATTCACTCACTTTTATTAAATGTTGTGAACAAAAATAAACTATTGTTTTAGAGATTTAGCGACAATGGATGAGAACGGGTTCGTTAAAATCATTGGTCGCACAAAAGAAATGATTATAAGAGGCGGTGAAAACATTTATCCGCGAGAAGTGGAGGAACTCCTTCACACACATCCAGAAGTCTTCGACGCTTATGTTTGTCTTAATCTCATTTAATTTCGACATTAATTTCAATCATTTATTAAAAGGTTGTCGGAGTACCCGATGAGAGAACGGGTGAAGAGGTCTGTGCGTGGATTCAACTCAAAGATAAAAATACTAAACTGAGTCCCGAAGACATCCGAGAATTTTGCAAACAAAATGTAATATCAAATAAATTCTATTTAATTAATTCTAAACTTAATCTGTTTATATTCTCGATAGATATCCTACTTCAAAGTACCAAGGTATGTCATGTTTGTTGACGGCTTTCCAATGACACCGACTGGAAAGGCACAAAAGTTCATTATGAGAGACAAAACCTGTCAAATATTAGGACTCAAAGAAAACAAATAATTGTAAAAATTAAAGACTAAAACAAAGTATAAAATTTTGAAACTATTTTTTGAATCTGTTTTTATCAAAGCTTTGAAATTATTAAAAGTTTATTACTTTTTGTATTAAATAAAAAGTTTTACCCTTTATTTTGTTTTATAATCGATTAACGATTAAAACATTCATTTAAAATAAATTTAAAGTCGAAAATGAGTTTCGAAACACAAAAATTTGAAAGAAATCCAATTTCATGTCATTTCTAGAAATATTTGATTGTGCAAGCTAATCTCTAAATGTCCAACTTATTAAGATTTCATTGACTTATCAGCAATGTTAAATGAAGTAGTTCAATTGCTCAATAATTGCATGTTAGCATAGATTATGCCATGCTCAGTTATAGTGGCACTCCTTTTAAACCTTAAATCGTTTAAATTAAAGCATTGAACTATTTTTAGAAAAATCAAAAACCAATTTTCAGTTAAAAAATAGAGTATTTGATTGAATCAGAAATCATGTGATTTAAGTGCAATGAATTCAAACCTTGAATTAAAGAAATTGAATTGAATTTTGAAAAATAGTAATTAGAAAGCAATCAATGAATTAATGATTTCCGTCAAAAACACATTCGTAAGCATTGAAGACATCAATTAAAGAATACAAACGTCTGAATATTTTTCAATGACTTAAAGGAATATAAATTATCGCTCAATATATTGAATATTCAATAATTGTTTGAATTCAAATCAAATGAAAGTTTCATTTGAGGGATCCAAGCCTTTACTTGACTTAGCAAGTCAATCTTTTCCCTCGATTAAACACTCGTCTGCTTACGATTAAGTATAGAATTTTTCCTCTTATTTAAAATAATTGAAATAAAAAATAGTGGTTATATTTTTAATAAATAAAAGAATGGGATTTTATGTCAATTAATAATTTATTAGAGTTTTATTAATTTTCAAAATCTATGGAATGACATAAAAAACAAGGACTTCATTGAACCGAATAATTATTTTCTTTTTGGAATCCAATGCTATTCTTAATTAGAAATTGAACTTAAATTTACAAAAGTATCCAAAGATTAGCTCTGAATTAACGAAAACTTGAAAAATAATTAGAAGACTAAATTTGATTTAGGAACTTGCAATTTGCATAATTTACTTTCTGCTAGATATGATTGTTTTTGTAAAATCAAACAAATTTCAAATTGAATTAGAGTTAAAAATAGATGAATGCTATCAATAATTGATGATCACATCATCACATCGTTTACTCAAAGTTCACGTTTCATCGATTATTTGCGAAAAACCCAATTAAATAATGAATAACATTATGATAAGGTTTGCCAATTTGCCATGATCCATCCAATTAGAACGTGAACAGGGCTTTCTATTGACTAATTATGAAAAGTGATAATCAAATTCAAAATAAATTGCCCCATCATCAATTTCATTAATTTTTTTCACACAATATTTACATTGAATTTGATGATCAGTTTCGGATAATTTAGATAAAACTCCTTCACATCCTATCAAATGCTTAAAATACAATACCGATATTACACCAGGATATGTAACATGGCAATTTCAATAAAAGTTGGTCTGTCATATTGACCCATCGTTTTGAAATTAATTACTTTTAAAGCAAGAATTTCCATAAATAGCATTAAAAGAGTTGATATGAAATCGATTGAATCGAATTAAAAAAAATAATTGTCAATTAACACAACTTTTAACATTTCACCAAAAGGTTGGCATAAAAAGTGCTCTGACTTTTCATCTCAATTAGCAATTTTTTTTTGTTAATTCGCAAACACATGAGATTTCATAAGCGATTCATTTTGTTTATATATAAAGATATTGAAAAAGATTATCAAATGAATAATTGTTTGCAATAATTATAATTTTAATGTTTATCATTACATAACTTATTAGTAATAAATTATTTAATATTAATAATATTTAATATAAATAGTGTTTAACTTTGAATATTTAATAGGAGTAAGAATTGTGGTGATTTTGTGATATTGTGCTTGCTCTTTTTAGTTTCGATTCTTGCACTCAAAGGAAGACTCCACATATAAAGTGAGTAATTCTCGTATTAAATATTTTCAATTAAATAATAATAAATATAAAATATTCTTATGTTAAACATTTTAATTAAGTTTTTGTTCAGTTTATTAATCATATTAAATGGTAAATAGAAAATAAGATGATGATGGTCCAATTTTATAATCTGAGTTTGATCTTTTTTACTGAACTATTTTAAGAAATTCTATTTTTACGAATTGATTAAATAAATGAAAGGCTTTCCACTAATAATTTTAAAAGTGATTTATAAAAATAAAATAAAAATTCCTATAATTAGGTTTTAATCAAGTTTTTCCAAAACTCAATCATTGGTTTAATGACAGATATTATCCTTTGAGCCAAAAATTAACAACAACAAAAAACAATAAAATGAACTAGATGAATTTATGCTAAGTGTTTACAAGTGTCGCGAGTGATTTGATATCAATAGTTATAAAAATTGAAAGAATAATTGAAATTTTTGAGGGAATTGTATTGTTGTCACTCAATATCATAGAATTAGACCACAAGTGATCCAAAACTTGTTTGATTTTCAAAGTTTTACGTCTGGACTGAAATATTGGTTTTCCTAAAAGCTGTGCAACTGTGCAAGCAGCAATAATCATTATAATCCAGTACTAGTTATTGAGGGGAATTCTCTAATCTTTAGGAATACCAATATATGAATACCTATATATGAATACCAGGAAACTTTTGGTTTGTCTATTAATCACTTTTCCAAAACTGATTCCAAAAACTAAAAGTTATAAAAGAGTTATTTCAAACAAATTTCATTAGAGTTTCACTAAATTTAGCAAAAATTGGTCGCCAGTCCTGACTCCTGAGTAAAAAACTTGAATTCCGTGACATTCAAAGCAAAATAACGTGTGCTCTGAAAGCAGTGGATTCGCACGAATAGGTAACTGGTATTCAATATTATTCTTGTCGTCATTAAAGTCGTTTTGTGACACAAATCATTCAAACAATTATGAAAAGTGATTAACACTCAGATTTTTATCTGCTTTTCTCTACTTTTTTTGTCTCAATTTTTATTATTAAACATCAAAATATTCGGCGAAACAGTTGAATGTCAGTCAATATTTGATTATTCAATAAAATCGAGTATTGAATAAAGTTTTTGTCAAATGAAAAGTTTGTGAAACAAACGAAATCAAAGTTTCTGCCAATAAAGCAATGTTTGGATGAAATTTATTTGTTTGTTATAACCACAGCTGCAATTGGATTTATCCAGGCAAATTTTGGCAAATATCAATTCCAATATCAATCAAAAAGTGTTTGTTTGAATATATTGTGTGTTTGTGTCAAGGATTTTATGTAACGGACTGTCTATTAGAACATCAAACGATTCCAAACTCTTATCGATATTTGTTTTGTGTTTGTCTTTAATGAGAACTAATTTATGCAAATTATGGACTCAAACAAATCCATCTCCGATTCTATACTATTCTCGAGTGTTTGTTGAATACAATTTCCACCAAAACTTAGTAACGACTCAAATAAACTTATCATTCATTTGGTCTATATTTGAGTCTAATATTCTTCTAAAGTATTTGTAATACAATTCCAATAATTTCTACATTTGTTGGATAATAGTGTTTATAATAGTGTCGGATAACAAAAACAAAATTAATTTCAGGTAATATATCATTAAATTCATACTTTTTTAGAATTTCATTCATAAAAAGTTTGTTATTATAACTTATTTTGTTTTATTTTTGGGTAAATATATGCCAATTATTTGTAACGAAAACATAATTTCATTTTTTATAAATTTTGAGTTTTTGTTTCGAATAAAAAATTAATATATTTTTTGTTTCGGTTTTTTTTGGTTTAGAAAATGACAACAACTTTGGGTTTACACGAAATGAATGGAAACAAATATGAATTACATTCAAAAGATGGAAACAATAAGAATGGGACAACACATCAGTCAGTTCCTCAAGATTCTGGTCGCGACCAATGGGGCGGACAAATAGAGTTTCTGTTGGCCTGTTTGGGGAATGCCGTCGGACTCGGAAACGTATGAATCAATATTTTTTCTTCTTTTTTTCAAAGAAATGAATCATATTTTTAAAGTTTATTTCCCTATATGTGTGCAGTGCTGGCGTTTTCCTTATCTTTGTTATAAGAATGGGGGCGGTATGTCTTTTGATCAATTTTTCAAAAATATACACATTCTGTGTCTTCCGATTAATAAGAATTTATTTTAAATAATTTTGATATTAATTTGGAAGTATAGGTGCATTTCTGGTGCCATATATCGCCTGTTCGTTCATAATAGGGTTACCCCTATTCCTAATTGAGTTGAGCTTGGGTCAATATTCGTCGATGGGCCCTGCTCATCTCTATGCAAATCTCTCTCCGTTTTTCAAAGGCATGAAATAATTGAACTAAAATTTTGAATAAATTTATTTTTTGGTCAAATCAGGTCTCGGTTTGACTTCAGTGATCAGTTCAATGATCGTGGCCATTTATTACAATATGATAATCGCGTGGACACTATTCTATTTTGTTGAATCATTTTTGGGTCAAAGTTGGCAGCATTGTGGCCATGATTTCAACTCACCTTGTTAGTTTTACCTAAGCTTTAATCAAATTGCATTTTAATGTTGATTTTGTGAACAGACTGTCGAACAAATGACATGAAATTGAATTCGAGTCAAACTAATTATTCAATTTCTTCGACTGAAGAATATTATAAGTAAAACAACTTTTATATGAATTATTTGAAAATATTTTAATGAAAATCTTTACTTTGATTTGAAATCAAGTAATTATGTGTTAAACAAATCCGAGGGATTGGAAGTAATGAATGCAATGAACTGGCGATTAGTGGGGGCTCTATTTGCGTCCTGGATCATTGTTGTCGCCGCTCTTATCAAAGGAATCAAATCTTCAGGTATTTATTGAGTCAATCGATTGGGTCTCATATTAGATATTATAACAACAGGAAAAGTGGTGTACTTCACTGCAACCTTTCCCTATGTTATTCTCGTTATTCTGTTCATCAGAGGTGTGACACTCGACGGTGCAATGGATGGTAAGTCAAATAATTAGTCATATCTTAGCTTTTCATTGAATATTATTCTAAATATTCTTAAATTTCATCAATAATTAAAAGGTTTACGTTATTACGTAACTCCTGATTGGGAAAAAGTAAAGGAACCGGGAGTTTGGAGGGATGCAGCCGTTCAGGTCTTCTACAGCTTTGGAATCGGTTTGTTATACAGAATAGGGTTTAAATGAGTCTAACGATAGATATGTTTCAGGTGGGGGTGGAATGATTACATACGCATCTTATAACAAATTCAATGATCCCGTCGTAAGTACTTTATAATAGTATTGATCGTTACTTCCGTTTTATCATAAAATAAAACTAGTTTTATAGCATCTTGGTTATTTGCATATACAATAATTTATAATCTTATGTCTTATTATTTGATTGAAAGGTTAAGCACTCACTTATGGTAGGAATCGGAGACTTTTTGACTTCAATTTTTTGTGGTTCAGTTGTGTTCGCAATGATTGGTTATATGGCCTTCTCTTTGAACAAACCCATTGAAGAGATAGTGTCGAGTGGCACCGGTATACTATCATATTTCCGTTTCTTCAATTGTTCTAACAACTAATTTCTGGAAAATAGGTTTGGCATTCATTGTTATTCCGGAAGGACTGTCAACAATGCCCTTTTCAGTTGTCTGGTCGATGATGTTCTTTGCAATGCTCTTCTTATTGGGAATCGACTCCCAGTTCGCAATGGTTGAGACTGTCATCACTTATATCTTTGATTTATTGGTTTGTCTCTAATTGTCTCAAAATATCATTAATTTTTTACTGAATAATGATTTGAATGACAGAGAAATTCAAAACATAAACTCAATAAACCAATGGTTGTGGCCATCACTGGACTTATGTGGTTCCTCTGTGGTCTACCCCTTTGCACAAATGCCGGGGTATATATTCTTAATTTGATGGACAACTACGCGGCGGGCATTCCTTGTCTGGTTGTGGGTCTCATTGAGATATTTATCGTTACATATATTTATGGTTAGAATCGAAGCGATAAAAATCACACAAAAAATAGTGAAACAATTTCTTCAATTTTTAGGAATTTCCAATTTTTTCAAAGATGTAAAACAAATGACGGGTTGGAAGCCCTCACTCTTTGTCCGCTCTCACGTAGCAGTTATGATAAGCACTCTCTCCCCGATAGTCATTGGAATTATTCTGTTCACTGATGTCTCCAATCTTTTGGATGTGAATAAGCGGATGACTGACGGCAAATACACGTACCCGAAGTGGTCATCCCTTATTGGTTGGTCACTGGTTTTAGTGTCTGTCGCCGCTATACCATTGGGTGCCATTCAGCACATCCTCTCAGCATTATGTTCGGGGAATGCCATACAAAAATTGAAAGTCAGTTTTAGGCCAACGAATCGGTGGCGCAGAAACGCTGAAATGAATGCCGCCCTCAAACCGGACAGTCCGGTCCACACAACCAGAACTATAATCAATGATTATTATATGAATAGTAGTGCTCCCAATATAATAATCGGTTCCCAGAATGGAGTCATAAATCCGGCCTTTATTTCCACGAATTGATATTATATTCAATTTAAATGTATTTATAAATCAATATATATTTAATTAAACGATATATTTATACAAATTTTTATAAACAAAAGTTGATATAAATGTGTTATAATATGATTCATCGCTGTCACCACAAACACAACAACTGAACTAGCACATTATCACATTTATTATTAATTTCAATATTTTATAAATTATTTCAAAATTAAAAGAATATATTTTATATTGACTTCAATTATAATCAAATAAATGAAATTGAATGCAAACTTTTAAAACAAGTATTGTCTCAATGATTCTCATCTTTTTAAATTTTAACTTTAAAACGAGTTTATCCAAGTTCATTTTATAAACTTAGAATAGTTTCACTCATTTATCAAAAATTAAAATTCGCGCTAATTTTCAATTGTCGGTCATTTAAATTTTTATCAATCAATGATGTTATGAAACAATCGTGAGCTGAACGAGAATTATGCGATTCGTTGTATTGAATATCGCATACATTTATAAAAAGGGGGATAAAAATCAATACTATATTTGGGGAAAATTTTATGAATGCTTTGTTGAGACAAATATTGTTCGAATCAATAATCGGTTTAAAACCGATTCGAAAGTTATTTGATTTTGTGATCAAATTTTGATTAAAAGTTAGAATATATATAAGTTGTAGAGAATGGGAGTCCCGGCCTTCTTCAGATGGCTCTCCAAAAAGTATCCGTCAATTGTTGTTGAGTGTGACGGCGGTGTACAGGATCAGTATCACTTCGACAATCTGTACCTCGACATGAATGGTATAATCCATCCCTGTTCTCATCCGGAGTATAAGGCGGCGCCAGAAACAGAGGAAGAGATGTTTTTAGCCATTTTTGAATATATCGAACGTATTATGAAAATCGTTAGACCGAAGAAAGTGTTGTATATGGCAGTGGACGGGTGTGCGCCCAGAGCTAAGATGAACCAACAAAGGAGTCGACGATTCAGAGCCTCTCAGGAGTCGATCGAAAAGTTGTTGGAAATACAGAAAATCAAAGCAGAGCTCAGAGACAAAGGCATTGAAGTTAAGGACAAACCAAAAGAGGCGCACTTCGACTCTAATGTGATAACTCCGGGCACACAATTCATGATTAACTTAAGCGATGCTCTCAGACATTGGATCGACCAAAAGCTGAGTGACGACAACGAGGATAGGGATGGGATTTGGCCCAAAGACCTCGTCATCATTCTTAGCGATGCTTCGGTGCCGGGAGAGGGAGAGCACAAAATTATGGAATACATCCGCAAACAAAAGGCACAGACAGCCACTTATGACCCAAATTTGTCGCACTGTCTCTATGGCGCCGACGCCGACCTAATTATGTTGGGTTTGGCCACTCATGAGCTCAACTTCACAATATTGAGGGAAGAGTTCAAACCGAATCAGCCGAAGCCGTGCGATATATGCGGACAATTGGGACACCTTATGAGTGACTGTTTGGGTACTGAGAAACCGCCCGACGATATGGATGTCATACTTCCGACTGAACCCGATTTCATTTATATTCGACTCAATGTTTTGCGGGAATACTTACAGAAAGAGTGTTCCAATTCTTCGGTTCGTTTCGATTTGGAACCATTTATCGATGATTTCGTATTTTTATGTTTTTTCGTCGGAAACGACTTTTTGCCGCATTTGCCGTCTCTTGAGATCAGAGAGAACGCCATCGACCGACTCATCTCTATTTATAAGGAGATTGCCGTCAAATATCCGAATCCAAGTAATCCATACCTCACTAAAGACGGAATCGTAAACTTTCCGAGAGTTCAATACGTTCTCCAAGAGTTGGGCGAAGCGGAGGACGAAATCTTTGTGAGACGACAACAAAATGAGATCCGATTTAAGGAAAGGCGTAAAAGACAGAAATTGGAACAACAAAACATTGACTCCATTTGGACGCGACCTGAAGCTGTTAGGGGTGGACAAAGACCTCGAGTATTTGACAACACCAGAGGCGAGGCCTACAAATTGAGAACCGCTGCCAACGACTTCTGTAATACCGATAACTTGAGTGCCGCACAAAAATTGAAAGCAATGCTCAGAGAAAGTGGAACCACTGCTGAACAAACCGATGGACAAACTGCTGAAGAGAGTGCTCCACAAAGCATTTCTGCCTCACAAACGAGCACAGACTCATCGAGTAGTTCCAAACGCAGGAAAGACGATTCAGATTCAGAACCGGAAGATTTGGTTCAACTCTATAACGACGGGTGGAAAGAGAGGTATTATAACCACAAATTCGACTGCACTTCGACTTCAATTTCGGAAATCAGTTCAATGGTTGTAAACGAATACATAAAAGGCTGTCAATGGGTTCTTCTCTACTATTACCAAGGTTGTCCAGACTGGAAGTGGTTTTACCCCTTCCATTACGCGCCGTTTGCCAGTGATTTCAAAGATATTTCCAATATATCCATAAAATTCGACAAAACTTCTCAAGCATTCAATCCTTTGGAACAACTGATGAGTGTATTCCCGGCCGCGTCCTCTCAAAACCTACCGCCGACGTGGAGACAACTGATGAGTGATCCCAACTCTTCAATCATTGACTTCTATCCGAATACTTTCAAAATTGATTTGAATGGAAAGAAGGCCGCGTGGATGGGTGTGGCGCTCCTCCCCTTCATTGATGAGAACCGTCTCTTCAATGCTCTCAAAAAAGTCTATTCAAATCTGTCTGAAGAGGAAAAGTATCGAAACGCGAGAGGAACTCATCTCATATTTGTTTCTCGAATTGAATCCGATTTTTCTGACTTTTCTAAACAAGTGATCGAATCGGGTGTTGAGACTGAAGTCAAAATAAATCCCCAACTCTTTCGAGGAATCGCGGGTTCACTAATGAGAAGTGAAAAGTATTCGGATCGGTATAAAAGAGTCTACTGCGCTGTCTATAAGGACCCGACATATGATCCCGACTTTATATTTCCTGCCATTCGTTTACCGAATGCAAAGCCACCGGATATTGTCCTCAAACCCGAAGATTTGGAGAAATTGGATCGATATAATTGGCGGCCATATATCGGAATGAATCGAAACAATCAGAAAGCGTTCGTAAGTGAGGCCGGAATGAGAATGTTTAGACATTCAAATCCGAGCGGTTTCAATGATCACCAGCCCTACAATCAAAGAAACTTCAATCGGGACAGGGATTCAAATGTTGGTCAGTATCAGAATCCTTATAATCGACAACATTTGACGAGAGACCAACAGTACAACAGTTACTACCGGCCCCCTCATAACCCCAATCAGAATTCTTATCAGTCGACGCAAAACAACTACCGTTCCGTCGATTCGAGTCAACAGAACTATTATCAGACATCAAATACATCGCAGTATCGAAACGATGGCCAAAGAGAACAGAATTGGAACTCAAATCGGCGTCAAAACAATCAGAGAAATAGTTTCGATAATAATTATCCGCGAAATTCAAACCAATCTTATGGTTCGAATTACAATTACAATCCGAACCAATCCTATCCTCCCAATCAAACTAATGATTGGAATCAACGCCAACAGAGCGGACAACCCCCACAACAGCGAAACTACAACCAAACTCCTTATTACGGGACAAATCCCAATCAAAACCAGAACCAGAAAAGACCAGAAGACCAGTGGAATAGACGGCGATAATATCTATGACTCATCTCTAGATTGAAGCCAATCATGAATTTCAATATGAATTTGGATTTTTTGAGTCTAATATTAAACTAAATTTATTTTATTTATGATTTTATTGAGTATTAAGTCATTAAATTTCATAATAAACTTTTCTTTCAAAAAATAAATAAAATAAACCAAATATTTACGCGAATCAGGTCTTAACCAAACCATTAAACGGTTCAAAAGACAACAAATGGAAGAACTAAACTGAATGTAAATAAAGAGAGGTTTCAACAAAAGTGTTAAAATTGTTGTCTCAATAATAAGAGAAAAATTAAATTTAGCGCTAAAATAGTTGAAACGCCAATAGA
>JAQGCQ010000375.1:0-15126 GCA_034699945.1 Chamobates pusillus
TATCGATTAGTTTTATTTTACAAACTTTTCAATTGATTTCTCAGAAAAACCAGAAAACAATTAAAATTCTCTTTTTTTAATGAATTATTGAACACTTGTCTCGTATTTTGTGATTCCAATTGAAAATTCAATTTTAAAAGCATTTGAATTTCAGTTTTTTATATTAATATTTATGTAACAATTATTGTATCAATATTTATAGCAAGTTGACGTTTGATTCAAAAAATGAATTAACAGCAGCACCAAGAACAATTTGAATTTTAAATTAAAAAATTGATTTGAAAATCAAGGATCGGGCGGGGATTCGGATCATTAAATATGTGGTCAGCCCTAAGATTCTTGGAATTTGATCTCTTTTTCTAATAATGAGTTCGTACCAAAAAAACTAATTAGATTTGTAGCTAGTTCATTTAAAAAGAGTTTTGTGTATATTTTCTTATCTCACTCTTTCTCCATTTTTCAAACGCGATATATTTTAAACATTTAAGCACTGAATTAAATTAATTAATTAAAATTCAAACTTCCAATTGATGTTGGTCAATCAAAAGTTTAGTGCGAAGGGAAGGTATTCTAAATTCTGTGCCAACATTTGTGATAAACGATCCCTCAAAAGGACCGACTGTTGAGAAGTGTTTTTTTTACGATTTATTATTTTTAACTTAAATTCAGTGAATTTTAATTAGTTTTCGACTGAAATCTAAACTAAGAAATAGAGACAAACAATGAATATAATGAGACCAAAGTTGATAAAAATAGGAGACATGTGTTTCCGAAGATTTGATGTACCAAATGATGGTATTATCAATGATTACACCGAACAAGTGTTTGGTCCACAAAAACCTATCGTTAAAGACGTGGATGAGTTGTGGGACGAAAGTCCACAAAAAGTTGTCCCAAAACTTAAACCTATCAGTGCTTTGGAAGACGACTCACAAAAGTGTGAAGACATTAAAGACATTAGTGAAGGAAAAGGCAATCTATTCAGAGCTGAAGTCGAAGTCGCGAAATATTTCCATAAATTTATTATTGGTTTCCGCGGTAATCAAAAACAAGATATTGAATACGAGAGCAAATGCCGTCTCATTGTCCCCAATCAGACAGACCTCACGTGTAAAGCTATTGTCATAACCGGTAATACTATTCCCGATGTCAAGTATGCCATCCAAAGAATCAAAACATTGGTGAAGAGGGCCCGCAATACCAGTGATTTCACACACTTTGTGTCCATTCCTTTCAACGATAAGTCAATTTGTGACCGATTTCTGATTTTTAAGACAAAAATAATGAAAGACAACGAAATCAATGGAATGACTGAATCGTTGTTTCAAAACATAAATCAATTGCATTTAACTGTTGTTCCGCTTCTTTTGGTCGATCAGAAGGAGAAAGACATCGCATCACAAATATTAGACGATTGTCTCCAAACCTATATTAAGCCATTACTGAGTGATTCCGTCCTCAGAGTTAAACTCGAAGGCATTGATTATATGAATGACGATCCGACTAAAGTCAATGTCATTTACGCCAAAGTTAACGACATGTCTGACAATCAGTGCCTTCAGTCGATTGTTGACCATATCTTTAGCCGATTGGAAGAGAGCGGACTTGCGGTCAGATCTCATGAATTGGACAGAATGAACGCCGGATCCAAAGTTAAGCTTCACGTCACTCTTATGAATACCAAATTTAGAGACAATAAGATCAATGAATATAAAAGAGGAGGTCGACCCGACCCCAAGAGAGGTAATCCTAAAACTAAATCACATTTTGACGGATCCGTTATTCTCAACAAATTTAAAGATTACTATTTCGGGGAAATTAATGTCGAAACGATTGAAATTTCGATCAGACACTCAAATCACGGCAAAAATGGGTATTATTCACATTCTTCGAGAATTGATCTTTAAATTAGTCTTAATTTTGATATAAAAATAAATCCTATAATTGTTTGAATAAAATCTGATTCAATGAATAAACACATAATTTAACAAAAAAGACACCGAAAATGTATTACTGAAGGAAATGTTATCCAAACCTATAAATACTTCTAAGGCTTAAGAGACGACAACCGGAATATGACTTCCAATAAATGAATAAAAAGTTATTTACAAAATAAGGTAAGTTTTTCTCAAACTCTTGGTTTCAAAAAGTTTGGCAAAAAGTATCTCTTTTATGGGAAATACTATTTAATGTTTACTCCAAAACTGCATATTTTGTGACACTTTTTGTGGAAAAATACAGAATCTGATTGTTATTTGACTTTTTGTTATATTTTTTATATGAGAAAAACATTGGGAAAGAAAGGAAAAAAAAAAAGAGAGAGAGAGAGAGAGTCTTTTCAGATAAATTCTATTTATTCGAAAGGTTTGAATCGAGTCTATATTGAAGTATATCATTAGTGATCGACACCTGATATCCTTTCCACACAAATAATATGATTTCCTTTCAGACAAAAAATTGTTCGGAAAGTGTTTCTCACAAATTAGAAAATAAATTAAAGTTTAGCCAATAAAATATCAAATCATTAGAACTAATATTTCTATTCTTTTGTCACAAATTTCCTGAACTATTATTATATTTTGATCAGAATATTGAATATCAAAGCATTGAATAAAACAATTTTATCGATTTTGACGAATAAATCACCCGATTTATAGACCAAACTTCAATTGAATTCATCTATCGATTGGTCTAATGTTTGTATAATAAAGATATCCTTTTGAGGAAAAATACCAATTTTAGTGTTATTCCGTTGCCATTATGTAAATTAAATTGCATAAACCTGCACAAATTGCAAAATAGAGGTACTTTAATGTATTGGCAAATATCATAATTGAGAATATCATCTGATATTCATCATTGAATTTTGTAATTTATCCAAAATTTTATCCAAACTATCGTTTGTTTGAAACAATTAAATAAATATAATATTAATATCAAAATTATAATCGAATTAAATTCAACAAAAATTTCAAAATCAACTCAATGTCATACAATGTTATATTAACATGTACAATTATTATACAGTTATGTAGAGTTGTGCTGTTCAGTTGAATAACAGTTCAATAATACAATTGAGAATAACGTATAATTTATTTGTTCACATAATTCAAGATTTTATTTATTTATTTATTCAGAGCATGAAATCAAAGGATACTGTAATTCAAACAATTTGTTCAAACCTTTGTATTAATAATATTTTAAAACAAATTTTTCAATAAAATCTCAATTTTAGTTCAAAAGTTTGGATTTTACACAATTTGAGAGTTGATAGTGAAGTGAAGGACAGGTTTTCATCAATTTTTTCCAATTGTCTGACAAATGATTTTTTGAGTTATAAATAGAAATTCAATCAATTTTAATATCGAATGGAATAAATGAAAAACAATTCATATCTCTCGATCAGATTTATCAAGTTGCAAGTTCAAATTGCACCTCTGTATGTAATTAATGCCAGAAAGAATTGGCGGCCAAATGATCAAACATAATTTGGGAGATGCGCAACACTGTGCCGGTATTACACATGTATTTACGGACAGAATCACAAGAATTAAGATGGAATAGTCATGCACTTCATGACTGTATTTACTCTATTATACATTCTGTATATTTCCACAAAAATATGATATCATTTTTTAGAAAAACACGAGTTATTAGAAAATATATAAAAGGAATTTTCACTCAAAATATCAATTATTAGTCATTTAAAGAGTTGACTGTCATTTGATTTTAGACCAAATATCTCATAAATATATTATTTCTCTACATTAGAGACAATCATTTTATTAAATTTTATTTCTATTTTATTGTTTATTTCTATTTAAAGTTTGAATTATTTTTTATTCGTTTTTATAATAATCTGAATATTAATCTATTTTAAACAAAAACACGATTTGATTGTCGATTATTATTATGTCTAATATTAAGTTCAATAATAATATTGTTATTCAGTCTCCAAATGTTCGCTATTATGAAGATCTCATTGAATCCGATTACGAATACGAGAACGTGAAGTGCAAAAGGGATGACAAAACCGGTATAATTAAAGTGAGCTCTTTTTCTATCGTTTAATAAATTCTCTGCAAAAAAATGATTCCTTAGTTTTTATCCTAAATTTTTGACATAAATTTCTGTTTAAACTCGATTTAAGTCATAATAAACACTAATGAGTGGTAATATTTCATTCAATTAATTGAGCAAGGTATAAGGAGAGCATAAAATTTTAGCTAATTTTCTAAAATATTAGATGAAAACGATTTAATTTAAATGTAAATCTAATGATTTGAATATATCTTTAATCAAATGATTTTTTAATCGCTTGAATTCATTTCAAATTCATTTTAAATTTCAATTAAATTTTTAAGAAAAGCGAAAGTTTTTAAAATTCAAAAGAAATGCTTTATTCTCTCCAAACGATCAGAATTGTAGGGACTGTTAACCTCATTAACGATGGAGTAGTTATTAAATAATTTCAAATAATGTCTGAATGCCAGCACATCATTGCTTTGATAGCTCAGGGATAGGAATGCGATTGAAGGTCGAAGCAAACTATCAATCGATGAACTCTTCGTCTCTTAATATTGAGACCAAAATATCAGTCGATTTAATGATTTATTGAAATAATTGAAATGAATATTCAATATTCAGGTCTATCCCATGAAGACAGTCATCACATTTAGAACTGAACGCAATGTCCCAAAAGTTGGCTTAATGTTAGTGGGTTGGGGCGGAAACAATGGCTCGACAGTGACCGGTGCTCTTCTCGCAAATAAACTTGGGATGCAATGGAATACAAAGGATGGAGTGGTCAGAGCTAACTATTTTGGAAGCATTACACAGTCCTCTACTGTTCTTCTTGGAACCGATCCCTGCGGTGAGAATAGGGTCGATATTCTCTCTCATATACACTGATTACGTGTTTTACATAAAATTATTCCCAAAATTAAAGTTTTGATTCTTTTTAACTAAAGAATGAGTAAAGCAGAGGAAGGATAAGAGGGATAAGAGGGCACACATAATAGATAGATCCGATCCAAACATTTTATTTATTGAAAGGATCCTAAAAATAGCCAAAAATATTTATAATGAAAACACGAAGTATTGAAAACTAATTCTAAAATCAGACAATTTATACAAAAGTTATGACTTATATATAAAAGGGTTAACTCTTGACTCTCTTAACGCAAACAAAGTTCAAAAAACAAAAACAAGAGAAATAAGAGCACAAAAAAGTTACTGAATTCGTATTATTCTTATTTCGGGTTTTCTTTACCCTAAATCCCAAATTACATGGATTTCAAAATTTATTTGAATATTATATGAGTTCTCAACTTTTAATTTACTCAACTGATTGATAGCACACTTTATTAATATCACGTTCGCTGATAAAATCAAATGACCAGGTTTATTTAATTATTTTTTATTCCTTTTTCATTCGTTTTGCTTAAATGTCCGGATTTTTATTTTATTCTTTAGTTTATATTTGGCCGCAATGTTTGACTCAAATTTTATTATAAATATAGTAATCGATGAATACTATCAGTAAATCAAATGATTTATAAATCAAAAGATTATTATTTCGATAAAAGAATTACTGAAATTAGGATTTAAATCAAAGAAATTGATTTCTATTTCAGGTAAAGACGTATACATTCCGATGAAAGACATGATTCCAATGGTGAGTCCCAACGAATTAATAGTCGACGGATGGGATATATCGGCCGCCAATTTGGCTCAGGCTATGAAAAGAGCAAAAGTGTTGGACTATAACCTACAGACCCAACTGATGCCTCTCATGGAGAATATGATACCACGAAAGGCTATATTCGACCCGCAATTCATAGCCGCGAACCAAAACCAAAGGGCTGATAATGTTATGGAGAGTCGTGACAAATGGGCACAGGTTCAACAAATTCGTGACGATATCCGTCAGTTTAAAGCTAACAACAATTTGGAGTCAGTTATAGTCCTTTGGACCGCAAATACCGAGAGATTCACAAACATTACCGAAGGAATACATGACAGCGCAGACGGCCTCCTGTCAGCCATCAAACGCAATGAGTCTGAATTGGCGCCTTCTCTACTTTATGCGGTGGCGGCTGTTCTCGAAAAAGTATTCTTTCATTTCATATAAAAATTAATTTCACAAAATTTTTAATGCATTTCATTGAAACCATTCGTTACTAATTTCAGTGCACTTTCATAAACGGTTCGCCACAAAACACATTCATTCCCGGACTTATTGAGTTGGCTGAAAGGGAGGGGGTTTTCATTGCTGGGGATGACTTCAAGTCTGGTCAAACTAAGTTTAAGTCAGTTATCGTAGACTTTTTGGTGAGCGCTGGGATTAAGCCCTGTTCTATAGTCAGTTATAACCATTTGGGTAATAATGACGGATACAATTTGTCGGCACCGGAACAGTTCAGAAGCAAAGAAATTTCAAAATCTAATGTCGTCGACGATATGGTAGCTTCCAATCAGATTTTATTTGGACAGGGATTGCAAAAGCCTGACCACTGTGTGGTTATCAAATATGTGCCGTTTGTCGCCGATTCTAAACGTGCAATGGATGAGTACGTCAGTGAACTAATGCTGGGCGGACGCAATACCATTGTCGTACACAATACTTGTGAGGATTCCCTTTTGGCGGCGCCTATTATTCTGGACTTGGTCATTTTGGCCGAACTCTGCCAAAGAGTTACGTTTCAAATCCACAGCAATTGTAAGCAAAACAAACAAATAAATAAGGAATTCATAATCGGATTCCAGACATAATTCAATTGCTTTCTGTTTACGGATAGGCGTCGAGTCGTTCGCAGAATACCAACCATTCAATTGTGTACTCTCTTTGTTGTCCTACTTATGTAAAGCTCCTCTTATAGAAAGAGGTGGTCGAGTAGTGAACGCACTTTTCAAACAGCGGGCGTCCATTGAGAACATATTGAGAGCATTACTATCACTACCGCCGGTCAATCATATGGACATACAGTCAAAGTGCTCGGATCGCAGCCAATGGCACGAAGAGCTCAAACATCCCATAAGAAACCAGAAACTAAACGAAAGTCAAACACCGATCGTTCCGATCACTAATGGCATAACTGCCGGACATTAGACTCTTTCCCAACAGAAAAGCAAATCAAATAATTTTATTACAAAACTTCTTTTTAACAGAAAACCGACCGATAGTTAAATGTATTTTAAAATTTATGTTCAATTCTATAACAAATATTACAGAACTTCAGAATAAAAGAAATAAATTATTTTAAACAAATTTATTGTAGTTTTGGGCAATTTTTCATTTAGAAAATGTTTGTGCCCTTCCCTCTGTCAGACCAGTTGAATACCTTCCTATTTTACGGTCTATTTTTGAGTGTTTAATATTTATGTCTAAAACCATTATTGCATTAACAGCGGGTCACTACCAAAGCACTACCTGTGCTAAACATTTGCACGATATTTACCCAAACATTCCTCTAAATATTTTTAAGTGAAGGAAAGCATTTAAATTGTATGCTCTCCGCACAGACCCAACAAAAACTTTCTGTTTTATCTCTTTTTCTATGATTTTTCTTTTAGCAAACCGTTAATTCCCTAACGTTTGACCCAATTCTCTGCAAATTATTAGTTTTGAGAAATACCTTTCAATTGAAGTCTTATTCAAGAGTTAAGAATAAGTTCTTATAATGTCTTATAAGTCTTATAATAGGACTTATTTTCAGTCCTTATATTCATGAATACATAATCGATATAATGATAACGACTTTACAATGTTTTCCAAAGATTTACTCCAAAAGTCAATTGTATTTCAATATTTAAAAAGCGATTCTAAACTATACTTTTTTGCACAAAACCTTTGATTGATTACTAAATAATTTATATTCAATAGAAAATCTGATTTTGAAATAAAAGCGATTAATCTTATGTTTAGGCGGAGAACAATGAATCGATTTTTACCAGAATTTAACTCAACTCAAGATTAAGGTATGTCTGTATGTCTAATGTGGTGATTGATTAGTTTGATTGGATTGGGTTTCACTTATCGCTGAAGAAATGTATTCATAGACTGACTCTAAATTAAAATTAGATTTATTTCTGATTTCAAAATACGATATTTTTGTTCAGTTTTCTATGACTTCAAACCTGTTTTTCAAATCACATTTAATTCCTTTCAATTCAATCAATAATTACATACAAAACATATATTTATTTATTATTAATATATGAAGTCATTGAAAATGACTAATACCTGGATTAGTTAGATATTTGCCATAAATTAACAATGAATATAATTATAATAATAGCAAATAATTAATGTTTATATTCATTGATTGACTTTATTTTAGAATTTAAACGCAAATCAAACAACAAAAACAATGACTAAAAGCGAAAATAATTGATATTTCGGGCAAACATTAACCAAAACGACAATAAATAGCATGAAATCGATTCAAAATAAAATAATCGGAGAACTGATCAAAACAAGGGATGAATTAATAAAAGTTTTGACGAGTATTTGACTGACTCTTAACCGAAGAGTCGACAACTTATAATTTAAGGCGAATCTAATCTCAAAAAATTAATTAAAAACCCAATTATCTATTGACTCGATTTTGCCTCAAATATGTTAGTAATAACTGAGTTATAACTCAATTAAATTTAATCTCAAAAACAGATAAAAATTGTAGGAAAACCTGAAAACACTGTTTTGACCGAAAGTGCTTTCAAAATGAGGATCTCCTCAGTGTTTAAGTCTTTTTTCTCGACTCATGTACTCATTATCTCAAAATTTAATCGCAATTTCGTTTCAAAGTTTTTTTTTTGTTAAAAGTTATTCAATGAAAAAATGGTTTTGAGATCTGAGGCAATGCGTCGGTTGACTAAAAAAGCCGATTGTTTTCATACAAACCATATATTATTAAAATAATTAATTCCCAGAAAAATGAAAACATATTAAAGGAATATTAAATTAAATATTAAATAATGAAAGAAAACAATTTAAATAATACACTGAAAGAGGAAAAACTTAAGACTTATATTCTGTTAGGTGTGAGGTGTGTGCACACAAACACCACATTCATCACTCAGCTATCAATTGTATTGTCTTTTCTTACAAAAGTTCAAAATTAAAATTTTAAATGTCTTGAAGTCGACTGAGGAAGAGCTCAACACATATTACATCATTAGTCAAGCTTTGAACAAAGACCAACAATTAGAAACTTGGTACTTTAGGGTTGACTAAATGTAACTTTCATTAAAAGTTCAATCAATTTGATTGCGTTGAGTAGTAGTGAAGAGCACTACTCCTCACTGCAAACCACTGCAAAACCACTCGATTTGGCGATAATTTATTAAAATAATCACTCAAATGATTGAAATCAGAAATTACTTTCAACTCAAATAAATCTCAAAAAAGTTATTAATTCTTAAAGTAAATCAAAAATAACTTCAAATACTTTTTTGAACAGTTTTTGATAAAATTAATGGAAACCAATCATTGACTCAAAACATGACTTACAAAGTGAGCCACCAATTGATCAGCCATTGAAAAGTTGTGCTTTTCTTACAGTGCTGTACAAAATGCTGTGCAAAACCCACACTTGACTTCTGGGATAATTGGGATATTGATGCATGTCACATTTGCATATTTAGCTTGCAGAATAATCAATAACAACAAATTAGTTTCAATATATTTTTATTTATTCGATTTATTGTATTGGATTGGACTAGATAATGATAATGATAATGATAATCAAGTACATTTACTGTAATCTATAGAAATGGATAATTAATGTAATAATAATTGTGATATTGTAGAGAAGGCACAAAATTAATATCAATTATTGCTATAAATCGAAAAACACAACACAAATATTCTCTTATATTATTTTTTTTCGTTTTTTAGTTATCAAAATATCAATAGATATGAAAAAAAATATAAAACTTTTCTTAAATATATATATATAATTTTTTTTGTATTTGATTTGAACTTAAATTTAAATATAATTAGTCTTTTGTGAAGACAATACTCAATCATATAATTAATGCACAAATAATATGGATTTAAAAGTTAATAATTAGTACTTAAGTTATGTATGTATTGAAGACAATAATAAAAACAAATAAAAGTCTGTTTTAAGAAATAAAACACATAATTATAAAAACAGTTTCGTTGCAAAAGCGTTGAACGCTTTACAAGACTTACGAGAAGTTTAAAAGCAATCAAAAGTAACATAAAATCAATTTTGGAAACAATTTGATCGCAAAGAAAGAAAATATAATAAATTACTGGAAAATCGAAAGTAATTAAAGATAAAAATACGGACAAAATTCAGTCATTCAGTCATTAACTTAACTTAAAATAAAATAATTAGTTTTTCGTCATTTTTATTGTAAGAAAAAAATAGAGAAAAATACCGGAAAACAATCCAAAAGAGATTTTTTAAAAGGAATTTAAATTTCATTCAAGTTTTGATTTTTTGCGAAAACTAATGGAAAACGTATTAAATATGAATTTAATAAATAAATAATGAAATTTCTACTAAAATTAGAAAGGAAAAGAGAAGGGGTAGTGAAAGAGAGGCTTCCCCTTCAAATTAAAGACTTAAAAAAAGTCATCAAATGTATAAAAATTAGAATTTGAAGTTTGAAAAAAGGATTTTCAATAGAAGTTAAGTTCGATTAATTGGAAACAAATATTAAAAATTGAGTCACGAATCGGATGAATGTCCCGATAGTAGGGCTGAGCATATATTATATGATTCGCTAACAAACAGTCATTTGAATTATATGTTAAATGGCGTTAACGTTACGTTTTGTTTGACAATATCTGCCACCAAATCATCAGTTAATACACAATAATATACTCGAATCGAATGCTTTCATTACAACTGACTTTAAGTACATTTTGTTTGTTGAATAACTAACCTAGATTACAATTACAAACATTACATTCAGTGAAGTTAATTAATATTTGAGGTAAAGTTTACACTCATTTGTTCGAAATGAGACGAAATCATGTTTTTTATGAAACAACAAATCAAATCAATGGACAAAAAATAATAAATGTCTAATTAATGGCTCATTTTTTATCAGGAAAAGGTGTCTTTGAGAGAGCTCTTGACCTCATTCTATGGCTCAACACTCCTCTGTTTAGAAGTAAATTAAAAGTTTACTTCAATTCAAACACCAATTGACTGAATAACTCAAACATAAAAACTGAATACTTTTTTTGATAGAAAATCTGATTACTTGTTCTAAAAAACTTTAAGAAACGGGCAGTGGATTCGATTGGCATTAAGACCGGCACAGCTCGAAAAAAATCATCACAGATTAGGGTCTTTTACGCCTCAAAGCTATCCATCGATTCTGAAATCATTTCATTTTTTAAAATAAACAAAAATCTTTTAAACCGTTTTTACGCAAACATTTTGTCAGTTCTTAACTATAATTCAAGTGATAATCGGATTAATGGCTGCACTTATTCTTTGAAACCACTAATAGATAAGAAATACTATTGAATGGATCTAATCATTACTTCATTACATAACTTCAATACTAAGCACTTCCGATTTGGAGTTTCAAATGGGAGGGGGCCGGCGATACAGCTTTTGGATGTGTGGCGAGTAATTGGTTAGAGTCAGAGCCAAAGCAAATATAGCCAGAGTCGCGTACAGGAACACTGTGAACGTCAAATGCATGGCTGACCGCTTTGTTGTCTTTCGCGGATGTATATCGACTGCTGGACCGATGGCCTCAACCTGTCCCTCATTTTCCTCTTTTTGTGGCGACGATGGCGTCGATACTATTTATAGTAAATCATTGAAAATTCAAATTATGTAAAACCTATTGTTTGTCTATTTTTTCTATTTATAGATTTTAAGCTCAAATATAGCACAAAATTTGCGCCAAAATTGATGTCAATTCTATTGAAATGCAAAAAACATATGAAAACAAAACAAACCTCGAATGAGATCATCGATATCTTCGTTATGAATCCAAGTCTCGTAATTTTCTCCGAATTCAATCAATTGTTTGATAGTCTTGTCGTCCTCATAGTATAGGTCCTCAGAGCTCACGTAATCGCCGTGAAGGGGGGTCTGATAGTAGTCCCAATCAGTCCAGTCCGAGTGGAAACTCCAGGGCCGGGTTCGTCCCAAACGCGTCTTACGGCGACGCCTAAGTTTTCGTGTGGAGCGGGTCGACAAATTGGCTGCATCTGAATGAGGATGTGCCTAAACAAGAGAATCGGCGAATCGGTGCCAACATTAGTAACACATAATTTGTATATTAATAGTAGTTTTGGTCAGAAATCAACTCAAATAGTGCTCCGATTTTAGGCTAATAAGGAAATAGTGATTAAAATCTGTAGATTAGATCATAAGCTCTAAGGATTGCCTCAAAATTTTCAGATTAAAAACATTAGTCGATAACAAGTATTAAATCCAATTATGAAACAAATATTTGAATTTTCCAAAAATACTTAATTCAAAAGAAGATATATTTCGTTAATTTTAATTATAAACCCATTTATTCATAAAATAATGTGCTCTCAATTCTAAATTTAAATGCCTTTAAACAGACATTTATTAAATATTCACACATTTTGTTCGGCTTTTTTGATAAATTGTTAGAATATTTATTAATATAATTCTAATAAACAAAGAATTCTGAATAAAAGGTTAACGAATAATAATGAGCTAGGTCATAATTTTAACGTATCTTTCAAGATATGAAACTAAGAAAAGCCTCAAAATTACTAATTTTTCAGATGAATCGCTTTAATCAAAGAATGAGTTCATATTAATTGCTAAGAATATATTCGAGAAAAACTCAGTAAATAAATAAACAATTTATTAAAATCATTAATAAATTATATTTGGATTCACTAACGAACCAAACATATGAATAATTGATGAAATTAACGGCAAAAACATAAGAAGTGCCTTCATTTGCCTTAAAGGCTATTCATTATTAATCCAAATAAAGAAATGTTAGAAAACTGACGACAAGTTATACCAAGAGTTGAAATATGACTACAAATGAATGTTTTGATTCTAATAAGGTTTACCTCAACGGCATCACTCATATCAGCATCGCTCGAGTATCCGATGTCTTTCTGGATTATCTCTAACTTCTCATCGAATCCATTGGAGAGGAGTTGGCTCTTAGTCTCGCCGACCATTGCGACCGTTGTCGTTGTCTGCACTCTTTTATTACGGATCCGATCGTTGTTTGAAACTATTCCGACGTTATTCTTATGGCGTTTTGTTGGCAACTGTTCTTCAACACTATAGGGGAACACATAATCACAATAAATAATTATATTTTTATTTAATGTTTTGATTTAATCTTTAAATTAACGACACATAAGTAAAGCACATCCAAACAGAAACAGTAAAAAACAATTTTGAAATTATCTCTTTTATGATAACTCATGAAGTCTTTGAAGAATCTCAGGTTCTCTTAAGAGTAATGTTCGGATCGAATACAAAGACTAATGTGTTTTACTTGAAAACAGTGTAATCTCAGACATGAAATATACATTAATTTATAAAACCAATTGTTGTCTATTTATATTGAATTAATCAAATGTCGACCAAATTATTTTGCGGTGAAATAAAACACTAGTCTTTAGAGCTCACAAAAGCCGGAAAAATAACGAAAATAAAGAATTGGAAATAAAAATATTTTAATGTCTGATTTGAACTCATTTTAGACGAGAAACTAAATTAAGAATTTTATTTGAATTGTTTCACACTTTAATGAAGAGCCAAAAGAAATATACTTAAAAATACTGTTCTCTCGACTAAACAACGGTTTATTTTATGAATGAATTACAAAGAAATATAGACTCGAATTATATTCAGATTACCATTAAATTGAATGAATGCGAAGAAGAAAATAGTCTTTCGTTTTGAATAACATTTTTATATTTAGGACACAACAAGTCATTAATAGCATGAATAAGACGCACAACAGAGACAACCATTCAGTCTTTGAGTCCACAAAATTTTTATAAAAATATTAGTCATTTTAGGCATTATTACGACTAAAGAGTTATTTTTATGCCATTAAAGTAGAAGAGTATAAATAAACACAATTCTGATTCCGTGTCTAACGAACTGAAAATTAGATTTTGTGAGCACTCAATAGACTGTCTATTGACGAGTCCTTACGTAAGACCAGTAGTGGTGTCCAAACGATTATTGACACCATATTAACGAACAAACATCAAAAGGAAAGGTATAGAAAACAAACAGTAAGCAAACAGTGTTTGGCAAATACCTGATGTTGTAATGTTGAGGACAATGGGGTCCCTCTTCGAGAATCATTAAATACTCTAATGATTTTAACCAAAGCGAATGCCAACGTCTTTCTTCTTTCGTCAAAGTCTTGGTTAACTTAGTCGCTGAGCCAACGGTTCCGAAATGATTGTTGTCTTTGATATCATTAATGAAACGGCGGCCGACGTTCTCTATTTCTGATTGGATCGCCTAAAGTGAGAAAGAGTTTTGAGGTGAGAATCAGATCGAAAAACACTATTTTTAATAATAATTATAGATTTCATTTGAATTACGAATAAAAAAGTATAATAAATATAGAAATGAATGTGAAATTGAAATTTGCTTTGAAAATAAAGTTCATTCCTATCATATACTGAGCACCGGTTCTACAATAGAGGGACCAACATTTTGACGACTATTATGATCGGCACGTCATCTGCGGTGACATTAATGGCCACATTATAGACACAAAAAATACTACTAAACAAACATTGAGTGGAAATCCAAATAAAAAACGCGAACTTCAGGTATAGAGGAATAAAAAGTAAAAATAGACTTTTGTCTGTTGGGAGGGGTTTTGCAGAGAAAAACTTTCAAAAAGTGTCTTAAATTCTGGTCTTTTTAACCATAGGGTGTCAACACTGGAAATAATGCACAGGAAGAGAGTAGTGTCTCATCACATTTCTAGTCTCATTCAAGTGCATCAGACAATCAAATGAATAATAAGTTAAACATTTTCTCTATTATCTAACGAATAATACCCTCATATAAAGTGATTCCTTCACAGACTTATAGACAACGAATTCACAAATCAGAAGAAAAGCATAAAAAATGTATAAATGTA
>JAQGCQ010000376.1:0-15113 GCA_034699945.1 Chamobates pusillus
TAGTGCTCTGAAAAGATATCAAATGAAATGAAAACACAAAATATATATTTAAGTGAAATACAAACCTTTTATTCAAAGCATTTGTTTCATTGAGTTGACCGACAGTATGAATGGCTGCCCACGCAGTCAGTCCCACATAAGGTATTGCCGCCGAATCTTCGACCGAAAGATTAGACGGTTTTAAACTCAACTAATAATTCAGTAAAAAATGAAAGCATTGATTGATTTTTCAAATTTCTTATCAATTAGTTTAAGATTTAAATTAATATAAAAATTATCTCTCATTTAGACTGACATGACTTTCGTCGGCGATAATTAGCTCAGAATGAGATCCACTTCTGGTAAATGGAGGTAAAGCTCCCCAAACGATGTCACCGATTCTATATCGTGAGACAGACTGACCGCAGGCTATCACTTGACCACAAAAATCTCGCCCTAAAACCAGAGGTAGTCTGTCATAAGTGATGGAATCGATGCCACAGTCGTTGGCCATCTTCGCCAAAGACAAGAGCGAATGGCCGTAACCCGAACTCATGGCTAAGTCTATTGGGTTTACACTCGAAGACAGCACTTCTATCAGCAATTCGTTAGGCTTTTGAATCACAGGTTTCGGACAATTTTCGTTTAAAGTAAGCGTCGATTCATTAAATGTCTTCGAATATGACTTCAATTGCCAGCAACTCATCGATGGCTCACTCAAGACATCGGTGGCGGAAATGACACACCTTTTTGTCATCAATTGAGTGAATATTTGACTAAAATTCACAGTAATTCTTAGATTTGAAAACATTTTACTTTTGGTACGATATTTATTAAGAAATTGTCTTTAAATAGACTTCAATTATGTATCAAATTTTGGTTTTAAATAAGAATATTGTTTACAAACAAATGTTATCCAATCCATAAAATACGTCTAAAAAGTACAAACTGTACAATGTACTTTTTAGTTCTAATTGGAAGAATGACCAGAAGAGCCATTAGGACTATCAACTGGAAACAGTCCACTATTCTTTGAGATGAAAGTCTTGAGAGCGGACATCAGATCTGCAAATAATTCCATTTGTCTGAAATAAATCAAAACAACGCATAAGTCTTCAAATTTTTGAGACAAACTTCAGAACTATTCGGTTGTCGACTGATTTCCGCTCTTTTACTGATCTTTAGAATAGATTTGAACTCAAATGAAATAATCAGTGATTTATGTGAACTCAATGATAGTCTTCCCTCGAGAGTGACCTTTAGATACATTGATATAAGCGATGGGAATATCTTTAAATGGGAACCGTTTATCAATAACTGCCTTAATTTGATTGCTTTCCATTAATTTCCCGAAAATTCGAGACCCCATTCAGGCGACAGATCCCTGTGCTGTCCATAAGAGGCGGTTTTTAAAACAAAATTGTAAACTTACCCCGGATTAACATTTTGTTGAATCGCTTTAACCATTTTCTCCAACTTAATCACATGAGATATGATTTCTTCAGACAAATGGGCCATTAAGTCAGTGACGGGAACCGGTCCGGCGAACTGCATACCAATAGGACGTTCAATACCCGTGTTGTCTAAGAATTGGTTCAAACCAACGACCAAATCATTCGATTCGCTGAAACAAATAAATTAATTCTTTAAATCTGATCTCACTTTAAGTCAAAATCAAATGAAATGAACTAAAAGTCTGATTCGACACACATCCATATCGGCCCTTAAGACCAGTTCCAGATCTTCGGGTCGACACCACTCGAAGTGAGTTCTCATTTAAGACTTGTTTTGTATTCATTTTAAAACAAATCCATTCAAATGACAGACACCACCACCGGAGCAGTGGTTCAAACAACGCTCACATAAGTTCGTCGTCGAAGAAGCCACGGATCGACTTAACGAAACAGTCGAACGGAAACATAAATAATGCGAACAACAGTTCGACGACAACAGCGAACACATCCACTAACGACTCGTCAATGGATTTGAATAGTAGTGAACATATGATAGCTGTGGCACAACTCAGAGAACAAATCGATTAAAACTAACCTAAAAGTGGTGTTTCCATTTGCGTTCAGCAAATTAAAGTTGTCCAACAATTTGGTGGCAATCAATACACAAGTATTTATGTTAGACATCCTCTCTTTTGATGTGTTGTAAAGTGCTTTGAAAAGCAAACCATTTTTGTCACCCCTTTTATACATTTTCATGAAATCAAATTTTCGATTAATTCATTCAAATGTCGTATCGATGACTGATTTCCAAAATATTTTAGGATTAAATAATGTTTAAAGTTTTCAATATTTTTTCAATGTTTTACTATTCAATTCAATCATTTATAGTAAACATTATTTATTTTTAGCCCATTTTCGTCACCTTTTATTCGATTCATAATTCAAAGATTGAGCCAAACTTTAGCTCACATTTGATGTGTGAGTCAAGAGTTGACTAATTCTTAACTTGAATTAGAGTTTAAAAGTTGTGAAATGAATAGACATTTGTCGGACTCACCGGACAAACATTCATTGAACCGTCGGTCGTCACCAACAGATCAGTGGCAGACAAGAAGTGTCAGTCCTGTCAACAATCAAACGGACAGTCATTCGCGTCCATTCGGTGCCAATCCTTTTCCCACTTTTGGGCCAAATTTTGCAAATCAGCGGTTCTTTACTCCGCGAAGCAGTTATTTTGGACCACAAAACGATAACTCAGTGTTTAATCCGACGACAAATATGAACCACAATTATGGGAACAGTTATCCGAATGGTTATGAATACAATGGACCGCCAATTCGTGGCCAACCATCGTATCCCATATCGTATGATAACAATAGACCCGTCTATTCAACAGATCAGTTGTCGAATATTCCGACCGCACTCATCGACAGCGTAGACACCAACCAATTGAAAATGGTTTTAATGGCCGCCAATCGGGAGACCAATGGCCCGATCGCCGAAAAGTCTGTTTCTCCGGAGAGTACTGTCAGTTGCAGTGATTTGACCCCAAACTCAATGGATGTATTGATCTCTAAAATGAAAGATTTAACCGAAAAAGAGAATACCATTAAGAAAACGCTTAAAGATGTCGAAAAAAAGATCACTTCTTTGGACGAAGAACTCAAAGATTATGAGAAAAAGTTTGCATTAAGAGAACGGCTGAAGAAAATTAAAGTCGATCTCGAAAGAGATGAGGACGAGTTGGTCCGCAATAGAAGTAAAGTGGTCTCTGATATGGAAAAAGTCAATAAATTACCGAATAATTCGACAAAAGTTTTGAACAAAAATTCAAATGAGAGTCAAATCATGGATACGATTGAAAAGGAAGACAATAGTTCTGAAAGAGTTGAGAATCAAACTTCAATGGCAGCGCCTAAATCAGCGCTCAAACGGCCGAACCCTTCGGTAACAAAACCGAATCCAATTTCAAATCCCAATAAAAAGGTTAAAATCAATCAAACGGTCAGTCATTCGACTGGTATTTCGACGCAAATGAATACAACGCCTAAAGTTTCGACAAAACCTCCCATAAAGCGAACACCGATTCCTTCGAAATTAAAGCCGATTACTCACAACTCACACAAAGTGTCTGAAGTGAGTGACTCACCGAAAGTCAACCGAATTTGTAGACAAACACCGAATTCGACTCCTGTCAGTGCTGTTACGAGTGGTGTCCGTACTTCGAAACCACAAAAGCTGACCTCATCCCGAAAGCAATCGAGTCCACAAAAGTCGAATCAGTCGACGCCATCGACAGCATCGCTGGCACCGAAAATAACAAAATCTTCAGAAACTTCGACACATTCTTCGGAGTCTTCGATTAAAGACAGCGAAAACACTTCTATTGAACCCGAATCTGATAACGAAGTATTCAAAGAGTTGGAGAAAATTAGTTCAAAAATCGATTCCAATATAAAGTCTTCGAATATGAATACAATGTTGAAGTGCGAGAACTGTACTCAAGTGTTGACATCACCGGTCACTCAGTGTAGACATTGTGGTCATCAAAACAAATCAAGAATTAATTCAATGACAACTATTGCGACCCAAAAGTTGAACAGCTCTTCAGCGCCGTTGGAGTCGGAGATAATCAGTTCAGTAATTGATTCCAATATAAAGTCTTCGAATAAAGGAAGTGATAATTCAGAACAAACATCACTTCCGAGTTATGAAAGTGATATAAATGAGGACAAAATGGAAGAACAAGTGATAGAAACAAATAAATCAATAGATGACAACGTTTTCGAGTCACCAAAGAATGTCGAAAATGTGTCCCAATCTGATACTAATTCGAAAAATTGTGAGAAAGTAATTGATCTTGTTGATATTGATAGTGGAGACGAAGAGTTTACACCACAAGAAGAACAAATGTCTGAAATAAAGGTGGAGAAACCCGATTCAGAACTGGACCCGGACTTTGCTGAGAAGATCAGGGAATCGGCTGACAATCTGTTGACTGAAGATTCTCGAAAAGCGTTGCATTTGATTCCAATGAGAAAATTATCCAAAAGTTCCGAATCTTCTGAAAGATCTGACTTTTCTGAAGACCAAAGTATCACAAAAGAGAGTCCATTCAAAGTTCCCAACGAATCGATTAATAATAAGAAGAAACACTTGAAATTCACGGGTTTTGATGACATTCCTTATGAGTCGTCCGTCTGTTATACTATTT
The DNA here is from genome assembly GCA_034699945.1 of Chamobates pusillus. Taxonomy (NCBI): domain Eukaryota; kingdom Metazoa; phylum Arthropoda; class Arachnida; order Sarcoptiformes; family Chamobatidae; genus Chamobates; species Chamobates pusillus. The sequence continues at coordinate 4,648 of JAQGCQ010000376.1, forward strand.
GTCAGTTCAAAGCGATCGCTGGTCCGAAGTCTAAGACTGTGGTCACTACTGTTATATTCCTGAAGCCTTTTAAAGACTATTTGTTCGCCTCATTTATGGATCATTCTGTCCGTCGATATCACATCGAAGACAAGAACAATGTATTGAAATATGAAGGACACGAAAACCTTGTTCTCACTTTTATTATCATTGAATGTCCCAAAAGTGCCGACACTTTCATTCTATACACCGGAGGAAAGGATAAGAAATTAAGAGCTTTTAATGCAATGAGCGGTCAGTTATTGAATAGCATTGAATTGAGTGATGAAATCACTTGCATTGTCTACAACTGGTCCCACATATTCTGTGCTCTCAATAATGGAAATGTTTGTAAAGTGGCGCCAATCCATGAATCGATGGAAGAAATAACTGATATCTCGAGTAAAGTGAAGTCGTTTTTAGTGAACTTCAAAAAGAAAATAATGGCAATCGTTTCGGTGAAAGCAGTCGATCCGATTGATAGTAATATCGAAGCAATAGTAGCCCTTTCCTACAATAAACTCAGAATAGTCAACACAATTGATTCAATTAGTGACGAACAACGAATTCTGGCCTCATTTGCGGTTCACTTTTCAGCGCCAGTTTTAATGCGAACCTTTCGTAACATTTTAATGGTTTCATTCAAATGTCCGCCCGTTAAGAGTGAGGACAAGACTAAGAAGGAGGACAAGTCTCGTATTCTTATGTATGACTTGACAAAGGTTTGCCATTCCTCTCACAAATTTAATACAATTATTCTAACTCTTAATTATCTTAAGGGTTGGGACGCCATAAAAACGATAGATATGAACGGAGTGATCACTGCTATGGATTTGAGTGCTGAAGAACTGATTGTCAGCTGTTATTCGGGAAAAATCCAATGCATTGATTGCGAGAAATTGGAAGTGAAATGGATTTCCTACAGCTCTCGAGTGACCGCAATCGTCAAAATTGGGGACCGACTGGTTGTGGGTAATGACCAGGGAGTCATTGATGTCATTTATTTGGATCAGCAATTCATGGATTGTGAGACCTGTGGAGTGACTTATGCGCGACAAATAGACTACAAAAAACATATCCAATTGGAACACAAGAGTAGTGATGACTCCGATGACGGATAAGTGATAGTAAAGACAATCATTTGATACAATACTTCATTCAATTTCAATATAAATATTCATTGATTTTAATTTTTGGATCACTTTTTTCTTGATTTATATCCAATGAATTTTTGTTCATTAAATTCAATACTATTTTTAGTGAATTAAATAAAAAATATTTACTTTTAAAACGTCTTCAAAATTAATACAATTTGGATAACCGTTCTGTTCATACCCTCAAGAATTCGGTCCTAATTCTCCTCAAATTATGATCTGATTCGAGGCCAGAGTTATAAATATTTATCGAACTTTCAATAAATTGATTCAAATTTCAGAAACATTTTTAATAAATTGAGTTCTGATTATAATATAATTAAAACAAAACAACAAATATTTGAGAAAAGTTTTAAATCATTTTTCACAACATTTAATGATTAGTCAATTGAAACAAAACTTAATTAAAAACTTATAAAACAAACAATTATTTGAGAAAAAGTATCCAAAAGTTTGATTTCAAATATTTTAGTTTTGAAGACATTCTTCAAAATCGATTATAATTTAAATATTGATATTATTTAATAACAATTAATAACAGAAAAATGGAAACAAATTATAATATAATATTCGCTACAATTTTATGGTTTAATTGTTAACTAAAATAAACTTAACATTAATTATGTTTATCATAACAATGAGAATCAGTGATCAGTTTTAGTTCGTAAGCGCAGACCAAGAGCTTCATTTGGCTGTTCTCGGGCTCGACCTCAACAGTCTTGAGGACCAACTCATTGCTTCCTCTTTGGAGCGGTTGGAATGAGAATACGAATTGTGTGCCCTTTTAGACAACAATTCAAATAATTAGCACTCAATTTATGATAATTTATTACTAGAACTCTGAAATTTATCAAGTACAATATCAAGTACGATAAAATGTTGATAGCTCAAATATATTTTTCATCAGTCATTTACTAACTCAATATTTCAATGTTTTCTCTTTTGAAAAGTATCTAATTAACCTAGAATCTCTGATAATTAATAATAATTGCTTTAAATTTAATATTAAAACATATTTTGCAAACAATTTAAATAATTCCTAAATTAATGGCAGACTATATGTTGACTGAAATCAAATACTTTCACTGAAACTCTGTTTTATTGATTTGAAACTAACTATTGATTTGTCTGAAAGTAAAGTATGAATACCTCTGTCAATGGCTTTTGTGCGCTTCCATTCAACAACACTTCTTCGACAACATTAGGACCAGAAAATTGACAATTGATTCGAGTTTCAGAAATACAAGTGTTGGCAACAAATAAGATATAACCCACTCCTAAATCATACAAAAGTTTTGTAAGAAAATTGATTTTTTATAACTCACGAAATGAATGATAAGAATATAAAATCGATAAACAACTGCTGACCAGGTTTTGAAGCCATTGAAGTTCATTCCTGGCTTACCTGGGTCATTGTTAAAATTACCTACCTGGTTTTCGGTCATATCTGTCGCTATCATCGAACTCGAAAGAGAGTCGAAAGTTTTGGCCTTCACTCAGGGAATAGCATTGAATAGGAAAGAGTGCGTTCACTATTTTTGCGGTATCGCACAGAATATTCATAACCTGTGCTTCTAAGGATATGGTCAACCTTTGAGACAAAATAAATACATTTTTTGAGTAAAACTGTAAAGAATTGATGTCAACGTTTGTCATACTTTGAGATGTGTTCGACTAAAACATCTTTAATGGACTTGTGATCAGTGATTCGGGCGGTTCTCAACGCATTCATTCCTATTTTGTTGGTCTGAGCGAAGTTCGAGCCATAAATCAATAATAATTTGATTATTTCTTTGAATCCCAAACGACATGCCTTTCAGAGCCAGACATAGAAAAACAAAATACAGAATATTTAATGAATGAGAGTTTGTGTTCACAATTTTACTCGTTTTTTAGTCGCAATAATTAACATAAGACTGAAAAACGACTATTCATTTGAATATTTCTCTCAAAAATATTAATTAAAGAGAAAACCTGTTTTTGGAACTCATTTTATTTCTAATTAATTCTGCAATTTTTGAATAAAATTGCATTAATTATTGTCAATAAAAATGACTTCGACTGTAGAATAAAATCTCAATTAAATACTCTTACGATAATGAGAGCGGTGTCGCCATTTTGGTTCTTTATGTCTTTGAGGGCACCGCTGGTAAGAAGGAATTGAGTCATATTCAGGTTGTTTTCTTCGCAGCATATCATTAGTGGTGTCGATCCGTTTTTATTACCAAAAGTAGAGTTGATGTCAGAGCCGTTTCTGATCAATATTTGAGCCAATTCTTGGTCACAGTCTTTGATGGCAGACATCAGAGCTTCTGTTTTACAGAATTTCATTCTGAGGTCGCCGTCCATAAAGTCATTATTAGGTCTGTTCTCATTGATAACAGTCTTGTTGTCTGTGCTATCAGTGCTGTCACTGTTTGGCCATTTGTCAGCCTCTTTGGGAGGACTGTTCACTGGTTTGGGAGAGTTTTCATTAGAATTGGCCCGGGATGAGGCCCGGCTTTTCACTCGACTATACAGGTCTTCTTTGAAGACATCAATTTTTCCGTCTTCTAAGTCCTTCCAAAACGTGTCTTTTGTTGATTCTGTGGTAAAACTATATCTAATTCTCTTTTTGTGATTCTTTTTCACAATTTTTCTTTCATTAAAACGTTTAATATTATTATTAAGACTTTTCTGTCTTTTGATTCCATTCATCACAAAGTGTTCGCCTCTTTTCTTCTGATCAACTGTTGAGTTATTTTTTGCTGTAATACTAGCATTACTACCACTACCACCACTACCACTGCCAACAGTAGCTCCAGCACTACCACTACCGACAATGTTAGACGATCTGCCTCTACGTCTGGAAATTAATGGCATTTTATTCATTTTTGTCTTATATTTCTCAACCATTTTCCAGACGGTACGCAAATTAGACTCTGGTTCCCAGGTATCACTTTGGGGACCGTACCCCTTCCAACGAACCCGATATACTGAGAGTTCCTATGAGTGAACAGAATAAAAAACAAAACACAGACTCAGAAAAAAGTTTTATTCACTTAAATAACAAAGTATTGAGAGAATAGTTTTTGTTGTTTTCTGTCTGCACTGATGTGTATGTGCTGTGCAATCAATAGTCAGTGTTTTCCATATAAAAGACTAATTAAACAAATTGTATAACACATGAAAAGGTATGAAAGGCCTGAAGTAGTAGTAAAACTAAAATCGAGAGCCAAAGGCAGGAAACAGAGGTCTGTCAGCTGAGAGTCAGGTCTGGTTTCGATCGCAATTTGTTATTAAATCAGATTCTATTCGCAGTGACTATACTTCCAAATACTGTCAGAGCGCTGGCATATTGTGTTTCCAGTTATTCTGCAACTGACGATAGCAACTCAAATGTATGGATTGTGTGCTGCGCTCATATACTTCAAGGCATTTAAGTTATATGTGTTTGCTTTCAGACGATCACCACTTTTTCGAGTAAAGGGATGTTCTGACGAATGCCTGTTCTCTATCCGTAATATTCTCTGAGTTCGCGTCTGTCTATAGCTTACGATATACTAAACACTGGAATATACTCTAAAAGCATAGTTCTGTTAACTTATATAATACCAGCTCTCTCTCTCTCTCTCTCTCTCTCTCTCTCTCTCTCTCTCTCTCTCTATCTCTCTCTCTCTCTCTCTCTCTCTCTCTCTCTCTCTCTAGCTCTAGCACTGCACAGGCTTTAGGTTGAATAGGATAACAAAAACAAAACTCTAATATGACTTCACACAGACTTCCAAATAAATGACTGGTTTTGTCGATAATATTACCGAAAGAGAAAGAATAGTTTTGAGACAAATAGCAAATCATTGAAACTAACATTTTTTAATTCATTGGTGAGATTTGAATTGAGAATTAAATGTCATTTCACTCAAATCGATAGCAATTAAAAACTTAGCGACTATTCAAATGAGACGAACAGTAATTAATGGGAAATATTTGTCATTGAATTCAAACCTTTGAACGAAAGACTTGTGAAACAAAGTTCTGGTGAAGTATTTATTAACTGATAACTCATTTTTTTTAGACAAAAAGATAAGAATAATTTATTGTATAATTTAATACTCACTCCATTGACTTCGTCTGATTTCATGCCAACAATTTCTTGAACTTCATAGATATCATCTTTGATGACATCTTTGGTGTCGGACTTACTGTCAGTTTTGGTGTTAATATCCATGTCTTAGAAATTCAAATGCCATTTAAAGGTCAAAATTGGAGCAGTAGTTGTGTGGAGACCAAAGAGAAGTACCGAAAAATAATCGATTAGTGTTATAGCAATGGTTAGGAAACCGGTAGAGATCTAATGCATAAGTTGTGCGAACTGTTCCTCAACTCGATATCATTATCACAACGGTTACAGTCAAGTGAAAGCTCTCACACTTTGTGTTTGTATTTCACTACTCATTCGCTTCAGTCAGAGTCAGCTGTAGTCAGAGTAATAGCACAACACAACTAACATTGGAAGTACTGCCACTATATCTGATTCGGTTCGAGGCAAAGGCTTACTACCAGTAGTTGTTAAGTTCCATCCATAACATGCCATCGCATTTGTGTCGCTCTTCTGCACACAAACGCAATGCCACTCAACACACACTTCTCTCTCTCTCTCTCTCTCTCTCTCTCTCTCTCTCTCTCTCTCTCTCTCCTCTCACTTACTCTCAGCTGAATTCACTGCTCTTTTGATGCGTTCACGAACTCTAAAAGCACTGGTTCTAGAAGTGGGGATAAACAGAGGAAAACTCATTGGATCGGATGCTGAAGACTAGTACTCAACCATAATATGAAGCATACGGTAGTGATATCTCGTTATATTCACTTTCACTAAATTCAACGTAAAAATACATAACTCTCATAGATTTTAGTGAGAGTTTGAGTAAAAAATTCAACACAAATATAAATATATTCTTTGAGTAAATGTTGAGTAAACTAATAGATAAACAGAGTTTTTGATAATTTTTTGCATTTATTTTCCGACAATAATAACCGACTGCTTATAATCAGGTTCTGACGAAGCGATTGATTTTCTCTGTTTTTTGCTTTATTTGATTTTTTTTGCGAATGAGATAACATTCTTGAACTTCATATCATTGAATGCAATGTCTTTTTTTAATTGCCTTAACAACAATAAAATATTGTAAAGGATTTCAATTAAAGTTCTAATTTCAAACTTCAATTTATGAAAACAAATAATATATTCATTGACTAATTGAATGATTTATATATTTTCGATTGAAAACTATATTTTAATAAATATTATATTTATTAAATAAATTAATTGAAAAGAGTATTGAAAACGACTCACTGTTCCATATATTGAATATATTTTGAAGTTAAGAACCAATTCGTTGAACTCGTTTAGGAAGCGTTAAATTTATTAAAACTTTTTATTTATATACGAATTAATGAAAACAAAATAAAACTTTGAATTTTGAAAATTAAATGAAATACTTTTAGAAAGTTTGAGCCAAAAAACAGGTTGAAAAAAATTGTTGTTTAAATAAATTATTGGTTAATATTATTATTTATTAAACACTTTTAAAGACATAAAATGATTGCAGTTATTATAAACATTGAACTTCAAGTGTAAAGTTCTCATCAAAATGTGTATTGAAGTCAATTGAAATGAGTTTATGTAGTATTTCGTCGATTATATTGTTATTTAAAAACATTAAAACGTCTCACAAACTGACGGTTCAAAGTTTTTTGTTATAAATAAAGAGATAAAATCGAATAAATCGATAGAAAAGTAATATTTAGATACAAAAGAGACAAATATAATGAATGTTATGAACGCTTTGATTAAAATCACATTAATTTAGTTGAATGTTGTTATGGTTTTCAAATGTTTTATGTGTTTTCACAGCAAAAGTCTAATCAAAAGTTTATCCAAAATATTCTTAAAGTCGTTCTAATTCTTGAGATTAAACCCAAAAATAAGCAATAAAATCCAATTCTGACCTTACGATCAGTCAGTCCTCAATCAGTTTTGATCGATAGCTCTATCGCTATAAAAGTGATTTATATTTTTGAATAAATATTTTTAATTAATTTTATTATTTTTTTTTGTAAGCAAATTCTTGAACGTTGATCTGAACTTGGTTAATCTTAACACTTCAAGTATTTTCACTTTGATTTCTGTTTTCATTCGACTTTTTTCAGTAAAAATAATGATTCGTTAAAATAAGTCGATTAAAAATGTGAAAACTTAAGCGAAAATCACATTTTTGAGTATTGACTTCGCACTGGACTCTGGAAACACATCTAATGATTTGAGGGCTTTGTTTGTATAGAATTCCAGATATCGATTGCATTTGTCAATTGCCGGCCCTTTGCTTATGATTTGTCTGATCTGTTGATTAGTTTATAAATAAATATTAATTAATGAAAATATTGAAAAACAAGAAAAGGACTCTTCACTCACTTCACAAAACTTTAAACTTTGAGACTTAAGACTTTTTGTCAGATAATTATGAAAATTGTTGTCGTATTGCATATGGAATATAACGGGCGCTGACATCAGCTTTAGTTCTGAATCCACTCCACTCTCATCGCAGAAGCTCTCGATTTCATTCTTCAACTAATAAAGAGATAATCCGTTGAATTAATCCAAAAATAGATATCAAATGACTTATAACTTACGTTCCAAATTAGGTGAAGATTAAACCCGAAATCAAAGGCTGCCTTTTGGTGTCGGTCCGACTGTTTAGCCAATAATAGCATAATCTGTGCGGAGTAGGCATTCAATTTTGTCAGTGAATATCCTGCCATCTCTTCCCAGTCAACAGCACTCATATTATTGGACGGAATGCATATTCCGTGAGCGCCTTCTTTGATATATTTGAAATTACCGATACAATAGTCATCGATAGCACACATAATTAGCTCCAGGATAGTTATATTGTTGACCAGAGTGGCCAGTCTTACGATAGCGAATGAAAGGAGATAATCGCCGCCAAGAATTGAGATTTTGTTGGCGTCATTCAAACGCTTCAGATGTGATTCTCCTTCTTGTCTGAGACAAGTGTTGTCGATGTCGAGGACGGCCGCGTTATGTATGAAAAGCGCTTTATTTATCATTTCGTAGATCTGTACGAAATCGTACTGTTTTTTGACAACCGATTCATTTGGTTTAAAAGATGGTAAACTTTCGCCAACTTTTGCCAAAAGTAATAGCAATAGACTTCCTGTGCTATTGATTGATATATTTGTTCCGTAAGTCTTAACAATTGGTTTGCCTTCAATTGGATCCGAACCAAACATATCTCTTGCGATTCCAACGATTGGATGATTGCTTTCGGATATATATTTAGTGTTGACTTTATTGATGGTAAATATCTTCAGATCGGACTCATCTTTCAACACATGTCTGACATTTAAATGAGACAACGGGACTTGGACTTCCTTTTCCGCTTCGGATAGGAGTTCATTCAGTTTTGTCGATGAATAGTAATTACGAGTCTTTTTATTAATATTCAAAAAGTATTTAAAATTAAAATATCGATTAATTCCAATCGGAAGACACTTTGGACTCGATTTCAAAATCAAATTCATATTTAATTCACTTAATTATTATTAATTATAATAAGATATTAATATTAATTAAAAATATGATCAAAACTTTCATTTTTATTCTTCACTTCAGATTTTAACTAAAATTTATTCAAATGAAAGCTTTTCGTTGAGCTCTTAAACTGAATTAAAAAATTTTGGGTAAAGACTTGAATTGTTGATAAAAGTTATGTTCAGTTGAATATAAAAAGTGAATTTTTTGTAGTAATGTTTGGCCTAAATTTTGAATAACACTTTTTTTGTTGTGTTTTGAGTCCAATAAATCAATTCTTATAATAGAGAAACTGTTAAGTAATTACCTCTAAAGGTCTGACAAATTAATGTTAATTAACGATAATTCTAATATTTATCGTCAGCGCATATCCGCATCTTTGGCTAAATAGTTCAAGTGATAACCTTTCTTAAATATCAAGTTTATTTATTCACAACTTTTCCCACTTTACTGACTACTCTTTCATGTGAAGCGATTTAAATGAAAAAAAAACATCTTTTCTTAAAAATTATTCAAAATCATAGAGTTTTGAATTTTGTAAATTTTTAAGAAAAATATTGATTCAAATTTTTTTTTGTCATTTTATTTATTAATCATTTAATTTTATATTAATGAATCATCCACAAATTAAGGATATTTATAACTTCTAAATTATAAGCTAGCTCAGTTAGTAATGCACATTTGAATACTATTTTTGTAAGAATTTATCATTTAGACAACAAATTCATCTATATTTGCTAGTTAATTAATAAATTTCAATTGTATCTATTAAATTTCAATTTAGTTCGAATTTTAATGCTTTTAAAATCAGTTTATTCTTTTAAGTCGATTAAAAAATTTATTTAAAATTTACAAACTTTTGAACTGATTTATCAAAAAATAAATCTAAAATCAGATTAAAAACGAAATAACTTTAAAATAAGAGAAATATTTTGATGAATAATTTATCGTATTTTTAATTGACAATTACGACAGCATATTTGTGTGTATGATCTTGATCAATTTTGTTTTTGAATCATTGCCATAACAATGCTTGAGAGGGCAGTCTTGGCCTCACAATCGGGTAATGCTTTTATTTGATGCAAAGCGTTGTTTGAATAAAACTCGAGAAGAGACTGACTTTTTTTAATTGAGTCACTTTTGTGGATGTCTTCTGATATCTGAATAAATAATATTTGCATTAATTATTTGATTAAAAATATGATTGAAAGTAAGGAAGAGTTTTGAAAGAAAAGAAAACCAAAACTCATTTTAAAAAACAAGTTTTGATATTATTATTATTATTATTCATTTGTGGAGTTTGTGACCCATTTCTTCATTTAAAATATAAGGTTAGGAATGAAAGACATGTTTCACTTTAAAGCCTATTTCCAAAAATTATTTAATAAATCTGTTTGTTATCTGAAAAGTTGATCTCAACTTAAAATTCACTAAAAATTTGATTAAAAATCTAATAAAATCGATAATATTTAGAACTAGACTTTGAATAATTAGAATTACTTTTGATTTCATTGAAATAAATGACTAAAACATGTTTTAATAAATTAATGTCAAGTGATTCGATGTTTTTTGGTTTTCCTGGAAAACTCTTAAATATTTGACTTACATTTTCAATGAATTGATTGGTGTTTTCAAAAGAGTTGATAAGTTTTTTCAGTTCTGGTTTTGAATTAAAATGCAAAAGAATTGGAAGAGAAAACATTAAT